>JAJJMC010009801.1:1546867-1737128 GCA_023531435.1 Papaver californicum | reverse complement strand
AATAATAATAATAATAATAATAATAATAATAATAATAATAATAATAAAGAAAGTGTCCCCCGTCCCATGCGTTCTCTGGCAGTGTTGTACTTTGATATGGTGAAGAAGGGCATCCCCAGCAGTTTCACTCAGACTGAACGCGATTGCATCTTATGGCAATGTAATAGGCTGAGCCATGCGCAAGACTACCTCAAAGCTATTCCAAATGTTGGGTTACATCAATCCATTGGGCCTCGCCAATTCAGGGCTATACTTTTTTATAGGCTTGGCATTGGTATGTTTGTGGACGGCAGCACATGTTCCTTTTGCTGAAGAGAAATGGATGTTTTTGGGGATCACGCCTTACATTGTGCTAGTGAGGTGGGGCTCAAATTCAGAAATGATCTAGTAAGAGACGTGGTGGCAGACATGTGCTTTAAAGCTGGTGTCTCGTCCCGTAAGGAAGTCAAGATGGGCTTCTTATCTGACAATGCAAGCGCTCTTAGGCCTGCGGATATTCTGGTATACAATTGGGAGGGTGGCCGAGACGTGTGCTTTGACGTCACAGGGGTGTCCCCTTTTGCAGGTGGCGTGAGGGTCGCGTTTACGCCTGGGATTTCCATTGCCAACGTTGTTACGCGTAAACGTAATAAATAATTGGACAAATGTAACGAGCATGGATACGGCTTGGGAGTTCTCGCCTTCACGACTCTGGGGGAGTTGGGAGAAGACACGATTGGCTTCATGACGAGACTGCAGAACTGCATGGCTAGCCACGACTATAACTACAAAGTTGGGGATTCTCTTTTCTTTAGATTAGGCATTTCCATTCAGAAAGGAGTAGGGAGCTTGTGGCTAGACTCCTTACCAACGCTATGTAAAAAAATGATTTTCTCCCTTTAATGAAAGTCTTTTAATAATAATAATAATAATAATAATAATAATAATTATTATTATTATTATTATTATTATAATTATAATAAACAGTTGATTATCATGGCGTTTATGAAAATATGGTTCATAAAACTATTTGGTACAAACATGACTTTCCGTACAAAGTTACACCTAAGGAGTTCGCTGCTGAGGAGGTAGTAGAAAAGGCTAAGGGGGGCTGAGAAGTTAGCAAAAAATGCTAAGGAGAGCAACAGGTTATTAGATGATGAGGCTAGAAAGAAGATAAGATTTAAAACTTCTGTTATAAGGCCGAAGCCAAAGCATGAAGCATTGGAAGAAGGCTGATACAACAGGAAGTTGTTAGATGATGAGGCTAAGAAGAAGAAAAGATTTAAAACTGGTGTTAGGAAGGCGAATTTATCAAGGAGTGGAAGAATTGGTATTAACTATGAATGTCTATTTTTTTTTATATTTTGTTGTTGGTAAGTGTTTATGTTATTTTGAACAATATTATGTATTAAGGGAGATGAACTGTTTCCTTTCTTTAAGGTTAGACAATATTAAAGTTTATTTCATTTTAGCTCACTTGTATTTTAGCTCACCTTAATTGCTAGTATAGTTCAGAAAAGTATCAAGGTAGCCCACTTTAATCGGTAGTTATTGGTTATCACTTTGAACCGATTAACTTCCGATTTGAACCACACACTTATCAGGATTCTGAACCTTAAATGATTAAAAATAATTTGGGGCTACTATGACAATCGGTAGCTAAATGATTCACCTTTACTACCGATTCTGTGAAGTTTACTTCAAAAGTCTTTTCAGAGTTTGGTTATAATCGGAAGTAATTCATTATATTTATCTACCGATTCAGGGAAATTTGCAAATATTTTGTCAGAGTTTTGTTTGATTATAATCGGACATTAACATTGGACTTTAACCACCGATTCTGGGAATAATCCTTGTTTTTGTCAGGAAGTAACATAATCGGTAGATAAGGCTTATCTAAATACTACCGATTGTACTTGGTTCATTTTACTCAATCTTCATGATGAAATACAACTATAATCGATTGATAATGTAATCCCATGACTACCGATTATAGGTCCAACAATACAACTCCATAAAAATCGGTAAATAATATAAACCCATGACTACCGATTATATCAACAACAGTACAAATCAATAATAATCCGAAGATAATGTATACCCGTGACTACCGATTATAACCCCAAACATTGCATTAATATTTGTCTATACCCAATGTTCAAAATACATGTTCAAAAATAGACCACTTTATTCCATCTTCGGCGTGCTTTTCATCAATTAATCTTTTCTCTTCTTCTCGTTATTCCTTGGTTAGTTTACTAATACGTTCATCATCTTCCTTCGACCTTTTGGCGCATTTTTTTTGTTTTGGTACTTGGATATGATGTCATCATTTAACTTTGATGTTGCATTGGATGTGCCACATACAAAGGAGATTCTGGGCCTCCATAAAAACTACGAATATGACATTCATTAAGGCTTGATTGTTATCCGTTACAATAACCCTTGGAGTTTGGTTACCTTGATAAATCGACCTCAATGTTTGCAACATCCAAATGAAACTCACATCATTCTCGACATCCATTAAACCCCACACCACCGTAAATGTGCATTTGTCCGAATTGTGGTAAGCAATGTTCAACAACGACATGTTGTACTTGTTTGTCTTATAAATAACATCTATCAACAAGATTTTATGGAATCATTGGGCCAATTGGACCATCAACGGATGCGCCAAGAATATACAGACCAATTTTCCATCCCTTTCTTCGGTTCTCAACGTGTAGTTGTGTTGTTCGGATAACCATCACATTGTTGCATAACTTTTCTACCTTCCCATTTCGTCTTTCTAATTGTAGCTATGGCTAAGTGGATTATAGACAACGAAGATAAGTTTTCGGGGTCGTCCGTCTTTATCTTACTCAGGATCGCACTCGCTTTACTTAACATCATAGAGATTACCGTATGCATTTGATGTGGTTTCAACTTAACAACCATTAAGTTCCCAATAATAATTTTAGGATCCTCGTGGTTATGATGACCATTAGAAACTCTAAACATTTTCCACACTTTACAGTCCAATTTGAAGACAATCTTAAATAGGCATCCAATCTTCTTTGTATTACCCCCGTAGTTCCTCTCCGTCTTCTTTACCTACTTACGAGCCCTTTTCCAATGACTTATTTGAAACCCATTTTTCTCGCAAACCATCTCAAATCGATCCTTTTTTACTTGATTGTTCTGAACAACTACGCATATCTTCTCTTTAGCCTTGTTCATAAGACATTCCTTTGCCTCCGCTTTAGTTTCAAATGTCTAAATGCGCACATAACATTATAAAACTTATAAGCCAAAGCAAGTAACATAAATTATTAGAACATGAAAAAATAGGATATGTAGCATACCAAATCGTTAGCATAGTGTATGAAAGTATCGGGCCTCTCATATGTCATAGGATCAACCGCTGCAACGATCTACATAATAATAACAACGAGTTAGCCAAGTATAATCGGTAGTTCGTGTTTATACTTATCCACCGATTACTGTATAATCGGTTTATAATCATAACACCAACTTATCTATTACACATAGAACTCTAGACATGTTTTCTGGATAAAAATCAAATATAATCGGTGGTTTAAGTTCTTATATTACTACCGACTATAAGTAAATTGGTAGAATAATATATCACTTAATACCGACTATAACAAGACAATAGCCAGTTTTCTAGGCTTGCAATTCATTATAATCGGTAGATAAGTTTTGTTACTTTCTACCGATTAAGGAGGTTGAAAAAATCTGAAAAATTCTACATTTTCAAAATTTGGACAAATTTATTTTTGGGGCTGCTATGACAATCGGTGGTTAGGTGATTCGCCTAAACCTCCGATTGTGATAGTAGAAATATTCTACATTTTTAAAATTTGGACAAATTTATTTTTGGGGTTGCTATGACAGTCGGTAGATAACGTATTCGCTTAACCTACCGATTGTGATAGTAGAGAAATTTCAACATTTTCAAAATCTGGGAAAAAATATTTTTGGTGCTACTTATATAATCGGTAGATAGTATATCCCCATAAACTACCGATTATATGAGTTCATGCGTAGAAATATCAGTGTGGGGCATCTATTATAATCGAGATAGGCTTACTGAACTACCGATTATATAAGAACAATAAAATCGAAAAAAAATAATTTGGGGCTGATTCATTTTAATCGATAGTAAATGATCTTACAAAACTACCGATTACGCTGAATTTCAATCCAGTTTGTGCAAAAATGATGATTTTTTTTACCAACAATCACATACAAACGCATACAAAGTGGGTTTTTGAGTTCTTTAACACAATACATGTTGGTATGATGCATTATTATCCTTGTTATGATGTGATTCTTCATTTTCTTTCATTAAATCTTCATCTAGGGCTTCTCCATAAAAGTTTGGATCTTCTAACAAAAATCCCAAATCGTCATCTCTAATTGGCATGAGCTATCATGAAATGAAGATACTTTTCCTTCTTCATACTCATCCATTTTAATTGTTGAAATCACCAAAAATCTAGTTTTCTCAACTTTTTTTTCTTCTTCTTCTCAAACACACTCACTTTCTATTCTTAAAAAAAAAAACTCAAATGATTTTCTAACACATATTAACTATCTAAACTAATTAATCAATATTAATACTAATTAATTAAAGGATAGATTAGTCATTACATAAAATAGATTATAAGGGGCAAGGAAAAATTACTATATAACACTATTTTATGCTACGTGCAAAACAGTTCTTATCAGCCCCAAAAATACAGGGCTAAATAAAAGCGTGTGCAACTTTATAACCGTTGGAATCAGGTTATACCACATTTGCCACTCATGACGCAACCTATTAAACCCTAGAAACTAGTTCGCGCTCTCCTCTACTCGATTTAGGGGGAATTAACCTAAATCCCGAAGAAGTAAAAAGTCAGATTTGAAGATATATTTTGAATCGATGGTTTCTGTTTTCAAGTGTCGCATAAAGTTGTTCAGTTAAGTTGCCCTCTTTCTCTTTTACTGCTTTTGGTCTTGTTATTGCTAATTATAACGTGAAATCAATTGTTAGTATTTCAGTTAGCATGAAATCATTTTTTACATTGGGCATATGATTTGAACAGGCTATAAAGATAGAAATAGTTGGAATGAACCTGTGAATGACCCAAATTGCATATAACGATTGTGGGTTAACCTAATCAATGTTGGTCAATTTCCTGGCACTTTTAATCAATTGGATAGCTTAATAGGGGTTTTGGAGAAGTGACTACCTAAATTCGTCTCCACTTGGTACCAACTGAAATGATCCTAAATTCGTCTCCACTTGGTACCAACTGAAATGATTCTCTGGTAGCTGGTTTGGTATGAAGATTATAGTATACTTTGAGATGTATGTCCATGATTCATTCATTATTTCTAGTTAAAGTTTAATACCTTGAGAGCAAGTACGGTACTGAATTATGGTTGTTCGGGTGAGTATACTTTTCATCTTTTTTAGAATATGCTCGATACTTTTATCAATTATTTTTTTTGATCATCAAAGAGAATAATTTTTCATTGAAAGCTTTCTAGAAATAAGTGAGGAAACAACATCCCATAGTAGAGTCCTATTAACCCAAAAACATAATGAGAACAATATCCCACACCCAACCCAAGACTTCGAACAAACATAATGCTCGATACCTTTATCCTTTAAAGTTTTGAACCACTACTTGTATGGTGCTATCCTTTGATAAATGCCTGGCGAGTCAGTTATTCCTACCACCAATGAGAAATAGATGTTCATAGCCAATGTGATATCTTGATATCAAATTAAGTTAAAATCTTGAGACTAGTATGGTGCTGAATTTGATACCTTGGTTGTCCTTTTTTGTTCTCTGTTCTTTTTTTCATCTTGCTGACTTCTGTGGTTTACATTTGCATATGCTGTTGATTTTTGTATGCATGTTTGATCTATTTGTGTTGTTCGAAAAAGTACTTCCATAACCTTGTACAACTTTTAAGAGATGTAGGGCTGGGGTTGGTCAATTTTCCAATGTTGGTGGCCAGTTATATATAATATCATCTAGTCTTACAAGTTATGGGAGCCTGACAGATTATTTGACTCCAGTGGTGATATCATTTCTCTTTCATTGTAAAGCATCGATTCTCTTATTTTTCTTTTCAATTTTAAGAAACTATTTCATATTTTGAGTTTCCTGATTTATTTCTAAAATTACTGGGAGTTATCAGTTGCCATGGTTTTACAGTCAAAGTAGACTTCAGAATACATAGTAGAATAAGTGATTGCACAGTAACATAAGACTCGGATCTGAAATAGCATTTGTAAAGAAGTAGGCAAGTAGCATCTAGGCGAAGTTCTTAGAGTGTTTAGGCACATAATCTGTGTTGGAAACTTTAGTTGTACTATCTACTTCTCCCAAGATCTCTTCCATCCTCTTTGGGAAGTAATTAAGGTTGTAGTGTGTTTCCTTGGGCGTGAAATCTGCACTAGCGGCAGGAGGTAGAATGGTTTGAATATGTGAAAACTCTGCACTAGCTGATTTTTTTTGGGGTTAAACTGTAAAAAGACCTGGCAGACAACTTAGAGTGAAATTACCTTTATTTAGGTTTGTAACACACAATCAATTTTTTTGCGGAAATTTATAATAAACATGTACGCACTATTCTCTTAATCTGAAATACTTTTCGGGAACTCCCAGAAACGACAGATGAAAGATGCAGTTGTTACACAAAACAGGTTCTATCATCTACGTGCTTTCTTTGATGCTCACTCCTAGTTTTGAATCTTTTGACAAAATTACAGAAAGCAAGAATGTAATTAGAAGTGAGTGAGCTTCAGAAATTTTTGAATTTAGATAAACAGGCTCATACTTGAGCTCTAAAGTGAAGTGCGTAATTGTTTACAAAGATTATTTAATCAAAAGTACCCCTATGATACATGTCAGGAATTGCTCTTCGAATCCTCATCATCATTGCAGAATGAGCCCATATCCTAGACTAAAAGAGACGTACAGACAGCTCCAGCCTCCAGCTAGCTAATAAATCTGTTCTTTTCTTTCGTTCCACCATCTCCACCTGAGAAGGATCGATAAAAAGGCATCTCTTATCAGTTAAGCAAAGGAAGAAATTATCTTAGTTAATAACATTAAAATCTTCAAATTAGGTTTTTCTAAAACTCTACCAAATAGAATAAGCAATGAGTAAAGGGAGAATAGTATATATATATATATAACTAGCTAGTTGAAGTACCAGTAGTAATCCCATCTCGGACGGGATTTTGTAATACGATTCTCGCCATAGGGGTGATCGGTCTCTGCTCGCTGAACATTGTGGTAAGCGCACCATGCGGCTAAAAAAAGGGCTATAGGAAAAAGAAGCACAATGATGTTAAGGACAACAATTTTGTTCCAGCTTCTCTTCACTTCCTCTAACAGCCCTGCCTTGCACGAATCACATTCATAGCACAGGAGTGGTTGAGCGTTGTTCCACCTGAAGCAGTCATGGTCCTGACCTGATGTTGTAGCCATTGCGTAATTGCACGGACTTGGCGGCTTGCAACAGCCAGACTGTGTGTTATTGTTACCACGTTAGCAATTTGATGTAAGTGAACTATTTTTGTTTTAGCATTATAATATTAACTGCAGTTACTTATTGAAACTATCTCATATAAGGTTATTTGAAAATGGTTTTTGTGAGGATAACTATCTTATCATAATTACTTCTTTTCATCTCAAGTTTTTGAAGTTCATGGACTGAATATAGATAAGGTTAGAAGCCACTTCAGAAAGCCAGTGTAAAAATGGTCAAGATTGCTTCGTAGAAAGAAGAATTGGAAGAAAGAAGAACCTGTATGGGAGATAGATCTCGTTGGAGATAATCAAGAGGTTTCCAGGAGGTTACTTTTGAGCAAGATTTTGAACTCAAAATGCAGCTCCTGATGGTTTCCCAATCGCGAGGGTCCATCACACGATTACGCATCCATGGAGAGTAATGGTCAAGCCTATACTCCTTGTACACTCTACCAGGTACTTCAAATCCTCCTCCACTTTTGCTAGTTACGGTGAACCCAAATATTATAAATGACAAAAAAGTAACTATCAAGATGAACACCACCACTAGATATATCCATTGCCAAAACTATCCTGAAACAAGCTCCAATAAAATCGGCAAAACCAATGAAAAGAAGTGGTGCTCTCAAGAATTCTTGACAAGCTGTACTAGTACCTCTTGCCATCCATAAACCTGCACCTATCACGGGTATTGATGCTAATAGAGTTAATAAGTTCAGTAAACCTATCACTGCGTTACTGAATCTATACATATCTTTCTCTCTCAAGTCTCTTGCAGTAACAGTGCAATTGTTTGTTAGTTTCTGTTTCTTTGTTTCTTAAGTTTTTTTTTCTTTTGTTTTGAACATGGTGTGTCTCATTCTTGATCACCTTTATCTTTAGAAATGACACAAAGAGTTTCTATGAAAACAGCACAAACACTCTCTTTTTTTCTTTTTCCCCTCCTTCCTGAATGCCCCAGAAATCAAATACAAAAGGGTTTACAACTTTTCTTTGTTGCTCAAGTACTTTCTCCTGTTATTATAAGGCATATTAGTATATTTTCATCACTAGTTACATTCCTTTTTAGATTAGTTTGGTAGAGAGATTCTCTTAGATGGTATCGCAAGAATCTACCATATATGTTAAGAATTAACATAACATGATCAGAAACCCTTCTTTTCAGCTTTGGTGACTTTTGAACATTGTTTGTGGGGAACTTATTTAATAAGCTGTCACGGAATAATATATGGAAGCAGCCTCAAGGCAAGAAAAGAATTTCGTGGGCCAACATTTGGTTGCTCAACAGCATTGGCCTCTGTTAAAAAGATGTGGGACCCTAGTTAGCAATTCGGGTAAGGGAAACGTTCGGGACGACAAACATACAAGTATTATTCGTTTTGGCGAAATGTAAATTCGGTCAACGTTTCGTGATTTGGGAATAATTCGGAATGGTATACGTACGTTTATAATTCGTTTTAGGAATATAAATTCGGCACACAAAATTCGATATACAATAACCAGTAAGAAAATCATTTTTTAACATAATCTCGTTATAGGTACTATAATTTTATGATTTAAACGAACTATAAATATGATATATGCAATATAATCAACAAATAACGGGTACGTTGTTGGTGTAGGACTAAGATTGGTGTATGTAAGATTTTAAAAGTAAAAAATGTGATACAAGATGATAATTTAGTGATGACATGACAAAGTATTACACGGACCGTATAGTTCGCTAATTCGCAAATACGCATATAATTCGGTCTAGCTAGGCTGGGAATTCGCATATTTAAGGGATTTTGAAAGTACGGGTACGGATTCGTGAATTATACGGAGATAATTCGTGAACCTACTAACCAGGTGTGGGACTACCTATAGACTTGTGTATATCAATGGAACATTTATGCAACTCCAAGTTTGAGGATCTAGAAGCTAATAGTGACAGCCTGTACCTAGAAGGTGTCACTGGGAGATAAAGAGTTGGTTTGTCCAACTCTCTGTCCAACCTTACATTGGTCTCCCCCATTGTTGAGTCTTCACTTGGGCAACTTCATTTACAAATTACTTTAGCGCCCCAACTCCTGAAACAATATCCACAATTCTAACTATGACTACATTTTGGCAACTTCATTTACGAATTACTTTAGCTCCCCAACTCCTGAAACAATATCCACCATTCTAGCTATGACTACTTTTTGGCAACTTCATTTACTTTAACACAATATCTGTCTTTTTGCCAAAGTTGATTTGTTACTTTGTTAATTGTCTTTGTGATCACTGTGTTGTTAAATAATGACGGTACCTTTTTCTTAGTTATAGAATATTCAGAATTGATGTAGCATCATGTTCCCATGGGATGGGAGAGGTCTACAATCTAAATATCCTTTAAAGACAGGTTTTGTTGAAAAAATTTAGGCTACACTTTTAGATTAAGCTTTTTTCAGGAATGAGGAAAAGAAAGAGGAGCAAACACACATTGGGGCATTCCAAGAATTGAACTCAGGACCTCTCGCACTCTAAGCAAGAATCATACCACTAGACCAATTGCCCTATCTGAAAATCCTTCTAATATATATCTTTATAAGTCCTAAATATATTTTTTTTCTTAGAATGCATCACAAACTTGATATTTAATTTCATTTTTAACAAGAAAAATATATTCTTCCAGTCCCAAAGGTACCTATCAATAAGTACTTAGAATTAATGAGAAAGATATGGCAGGTAACTGATAGTAGATGCATATGCATTTTACGCAAGGTTTTTTTTTTTTGAAGCATTATGCAAGCTATTGTTTGTATTTACATTGACGAACTTTTGTTTTCTGCAATGAGATATGATTCTGCAATTGTTATACCCAAGTCAAGTAGTCGGACAAAATATGCTTCACTATGCAAAGTTTGTCCGAAGATCAGTGAAGGTGAGCAGAGATTCACTAACAATGCTACACTGTACTGGATGTCTGGAAAAGCTGTCCAAATGTATCTCAGTATGAACTCAACTTTAAGCCCATTACAACTTTTTACTTTGTCACTTCAAAAAAATAGTAGCTCAACTACGAAAATAAATCAGGTATGTTTTTCATGTAGTGGTTGAAGACCTCTAGCAAAGAATTGTTATATATGAAAATGGCATAACACATTAACTTAATTTTGTGATACAGTTGAATGACCGCGAATCCATTTCTTGGATTTCATCCGAATTATTTACATGAATCCGCACAACAATAATCATCAATTGATAAATCTTTAAAAGTTGCTCGATGAAAGCTAAAATATCGGGAGGCTAATTTGTTCATCAGGAACCATAAACTCGGAAGCGGTGGAGTGTACTCTTCTTATTTTTCTCATTTTGATTCTCGCAAGAAGCTCTTTTTTTTAATAGACTATGCTCATTTAAAAAGATGAGCTTGGACTAAATGGCTGAGTGTGGCATAGGTTTATTTTCTAAGAATGAATTGAACATTATGAAAGCTTGTCGAGGGCGATGTAGTGGAACTTCATGCCCTGCGCCAGTCACTGTTACAAATGTGAGTCCTTTGTATACTTGACTCCACCCTCCGACCTATATCAGAAATGTGAAGAAAAAAAACAGTTTATGAGAAGGTGCTAATGACATTTTAATTGCCATTGATGGAAAGATTGGTGTTGTTATTTATCTAAAGACTAACCTTTCCATTGTCATACCAGGGGTACCAGTTCTGTAAAGTAGGTAGCTTGAGAGCATCGACTGAGTATCTAGTTGCAGTTACAGGCACTACTGAATCTGTATCTCCACTGGATGAATAAGGACATAAATCATTATCAAATACAAGGACTCAACGAGTACTTTGGCAGTATAGGAACTTGTTTACACACAAAGCCAGATTTTATGTCCAAGCAAAACTGGGAGGATTGAATTACCTGAATACCCAGATTCTGATTCCAGCCGCGATAAGTTCTTGATAGATAGGAAGCATGGATCTCGGTGAATCGTCCCAATATACTCCAACGATGTCACTGTTTGGGGAACAAAGTCAACAATGGAGCTGGGACATAGCAAAGAAGAGGGAGTACATAAAGTTGGCAGAAGTACCTGCAAGTATCCCAAGCATATGGAATCCTAGTAACATTGGCATGGAATGCTTTTTGAACTTCAGGATGATTGAAGTACACCTTAGAATGTCGTTCTGTGCAGGGATCATATGCTCTGGTCATCCAAGGCTGATATCATTGAGCAGTGTGAGATCGTCTTAAAAGCCAATAGCAACTTTTAACAAATGAATATTAACTGATAAAAGTATAAAAAATGACAGGCATAACGAAAATATCTAGCACAGGCAATTCTAACAGATAAAACAGTGGTGGGAGCCTCTGGTAGTTTCAATCCTGGAAATATATAGAATGCTCAAATTTGGTTTGGAAATTACTTGTGAGCGAGTATGTACTCCCCAACTGTCTTATCCTAGTTCTCCACAGACTTTTATATCATGTGGTGGATGGTACAAGAACAAAAGCGCAGTACCAGGAATAGTGTCAGGGAACGAAGTTAACCACGGTTACAAGGTACATATCACATATTCTTGTTTTCTCTCGTACACGTTGGCTTTTTTGTTTAGTACAGTGTAGTAGATTGTAGGTACTAAGTAAAAAGGTCTAAATCAATTGCAGAAGCAACTGAAAAGATATAGTGAAAGCTTACATAGTGTCCCCTTAAATTGCGGCGGAGAGCTGCGGTATTGTTGCAGGGGTGTGTGTATATGCTGTAAGGATCGATATTTCCCTGTTCCGTATCTGCCGTGCTGAGAGCCTTAGTGCAATCAATTGAAGGATGCTCTGAAGATCCTAAATCACAGGTATCTTTTAATGTTTGATAGGTAGAATCGGAAATCAGTCCATGAGTCCACCAGTACTCGAAAGTACCCACATAATCGTTATAATCATCAGTAACTGCATTACCAACCTGAATATGTATATTACATTCATTTATTAGTGTTGCCTGCAATTAAATATCAATATGTAACGAGACATTTACTCACTGAAACTTCTTTGCTTACCATGAAACCCTTAAAATTAAGGTCAGGATTCCAAATTCCCTTGTTCCTGTCATGTATAATTTGAGACAACTGAGGAACATAATGACCTGAAACAGATGTCAAATAGCACTAGTTAGGCCTAGCTCAAATCAGGTTCAAAATTATTAACTGAGGAAAGATTTTACCTGCATAACTTTCTCCTGCAATGTAGAAAGCTCTATGCTTATACTGAGGAAACCTTTCCAACCAATTGACAAGGAATTTATATGTATCTTCAGCTACAATTTCAGAAAATCCAAATCCCAAAATCATCTAAAGTTTCACTATTTAACTATATTGGTTTCAAATCAACAAAAACTGTATAACCAATTCACTATCTGTACAAATTACCTGTTCTTTTATCACCAGAATCATATAAATCAGATGTAGTATTTGTATAGGAGAATCCGACTCCAGCTGGGGAGTCGAGGAACAACAAATTCGCCACTGCCAAGCCACCAAGAACTCCATCATTAAATTAAAATATCCATATTTTCAGAATATGCAAAAGAGTTAATTTGTTTTTTGTACTTACATTTGTTCCAAGAGTATTGATTCAAGTAGAGTGTTTTCCCATCTTTATTGATTCTGAAAGGTCCAATTTCTTCTGCAGCTCCATAAGCAATAGATGAACAACCAGGTCCACCATTAAGCCAGAGAACGAGTGGTCTCGATGCAGAGTTTCGATTAGTCGGTGACTCAATCAACCAGTAAAATAGAGCTCGTCCAGCTCTCTCATTAACAGTCACATATCCTGAATAGTGAGAGAAGCCAACGTTCATTGGCTGTCCAGGTAATTCCTTGATCCTATCTCTCTCTTGATCTGAAGTAGAAGTACATGTTGTAGACACCAAAAGTAAAGAAAGAAAACCCAAAAGAGAGACTACTGAAATAGTCATGTTCTTACTAACCTATTACACAGTACAGTCAATAAGAACAAAATCCTAGATCCGAGATTATCTGTGTATTTCTATTTGTACATTACAGATTCCATAAAAGAACTGCAATCTGATCGCTCTTTCCTTATTCTTTCTTTCTCCTCTTTGTGTGCGAGTACAGAGAGAGTGGAGGAGTATAGACAGGAGAGAGTGATGGGTAATGCAATGCAAGTGGTTTACAAAATTCATTCTGTTTTTAACATTTGTCAAAAGATCACTGGTTGTTGATGAGTTGTGATTATAGACAAAACTGTCTTAACGTAATTCGTGTTTGTTTAGTTTTCTTGCTTAGTTCCATAATTTTCAGTAAAAGATTTTTAGTTTCTGACTAACAGGGTGAAGAAAAAGCACATGGAGTTGGATTGGTTGGTAGGGGGGTCGTCATTGCTGGCGTTACTTACTATTTGTAATTTAACCAGCAAGTTATTAAAAGACTAAAGGCGGTGTTGTCAATGAAGAATGATCATGATAAAATGTTAGTCCAGACCAAACACACATTTACCAAAATCCTGAAGTAATTGTTATAGTATTATTCTTAGTTTTAGTTGAGGACAAACTAGGGAAGTAGTTTTAGTTTTGAACCTAGTTAGTTACAATTGTCTTTATTGGGGTATGTTACATGTCTGGGTATGTTACATGTTTTATATCAGTTCATTTTGTCTGAATTGGTTCCAAATTTACAGGTATTGGTGTAGAGTAGATCACATGATTTTGCTGTTGAATCTGCTAATCCAGAATTGATTGGAATCGGTATGAAAAAGGAAAAGTTGTAACAAAAGCAATTTCATTTTATTTTTTTGGTCAGTTTCACCGTGTTTTTAATTTTAAACAACCCCCACTCACCCCACTCACCTCAGCTTTTAACGTTTTCTTATTGAAGGTGGTGGGGTCGGAGTAATTACTTCGAACGTGATTGGTTGACTCTTAATGAAGATAATACCCAACCGAATTTGTTTCCATATATTTGATTTATTTACATCCATGTTCGTCTTTTGTGACTCCAATGTATACGTAAATGATGTGTTTGTTTGCTTATTGGAATCATCCTTCTTTAGAACCTGTGGAACTTAGTTTCCTATATACATTATTTGCGAACAAATTTTGCTTCTTTAAGGATGTTTTACTTAATACATAGGTTGCCGTTAGTTTTTATGTTGCGTATCTTCAGCAGGATTGGACTGAAATTTAGCTGAGGAGAGTTTAAGTAATTAATTTAGACGGATAAAATAACGTCTTAGGGTGAGTAAGTATCACAAATCTTCTTGGTTTTGTTCACGGCCACATATACACTTTCAATAGACATAGAAAAGTGTGCCTCGGAGAATTTTCTAATTCACGACCCTGGTTAGTAATTTGGGGTATGAGAAACGTTCGGGACGGCAAATCGTACGAGTACTATTCGTTTTGATGGAATGTAAATCTGGTCCACTATTCGGTTAAATGTTCGTGATTCGGGTATAATTTAGAACAGCATATTACGTTTATAATTTGTTTTAAGAATACAAATGCGGCACATAAAAGTCGGTATATAATAACCAATAAGGAAATCATATTTTAACATAATCTTGTTTTAGGTACTATAATTTTAATGATTTACACGAACTCTAAATATGATATAGTCAATATAATCAGCAAATAACGTGTACGTTGTTGGTGTAGGGTTAAAATCGGTGTATGTTAGATTTTTTTAAAAGTAAAAAATATGATTAAAAATAGTAATTTAGTGATGATGTGGCAAAATATTATACCGACCGTATAGTTCAGTAATTCGTAAATATACATATAATTTGTTTTAGGCTGAAAATTCGTAAATCTAAGTCGGGGTTCTGAAAGTACGTATGACATGTATGAATTTACGAATTATACGGATATAATCCACAAATTTACTAACCAGGTTCATGACCATGGACTTGACTTGAGCCGCACCAAAAAACAACACATGTTTGGGAAGGCAGAGTTGGATATAAGGGATCACTTCATACTGCAGCATATTCCAATGATAGATCAATTCATTTCTCTGTCTACCACGAGGAGAAGCTGCGGACGCAATTGCCAACATGTCAGCAAATTTCATATAAATTCAACAATTACTGTATCCTTCCTTGGACATGGTTTGTCTTGATTTCATCTCACAACTGTAATCCAAATTAGGCGACGAATATTCTCCTATTGTGTAATTCGACCTTATATAATTAGGAGTCAGAGCAAGTCCAAATGGAACTAGCCAAATTAATACATTTATGGATCCACGGGTAAATTAAGTTTAGAGCAAGTCCAACAACCATTAATCGTTTAGTTTTTTCAAATCTATAAATAACACCCTCCTTCAAACACAATACTCATATAAATTTTATTATTTCTACAATTTTTACCCACTAAAAATCCTTCTACTTCTTTAAATATTTCAATAAAAATGTCTTAATCTCAAGCATTTAGCCGACAAGAAAATCAAAAACCTCCCAAGAATATATCCAGCATACCTCTACCGAGGACAAAATCAAATTCAGATAAAGAGAATAATGAAAAACTACTTTCCGGTCAAGAACTAGCCAAAGCTCAAGGTCATTTGTCTATAAAAATTCAGTGAGACAGCTCTACTCAAAAACCAAATGGTATGTGGCATGAAGTTAAAAAAGTTTATGAAAACCTACGTAATAGTGCTAAAATTATTGTCGATAAATTTCCTTGGATTACTTTGTACTATATTGTTGCGAAGAAACATCAAAACAAATTGTTATTTTGTATTGGTGGAATGTTGGTGGTATACTACAAACATGTTTTATTTTGAAGACTTCGAAATAGGTATGTTAAATTATTTTCTATAGTTTATATGCAATCAATATGAATATGTAAATGAAATTAAGAATGCTAAAGTTTTTAGAGGAATAATACCATTATATTTGTTCTTCATACTTGAGATACCTTATGGTTTGGGAGATGATGCTCCATTTGACCAACAAGGTTGGTTGGCAGAAGACATATATAAAGATGAACTTCCGCGGTACTTTCTCCCAACAAGATATGTGGGGCACAAGAATTTAAGAAATGGTGGACTTCTTAATGCCGGTTTAAAGAAATTTGAAATCAACAAGTGTGCTCATGACGACCTTGAAGCGGAGACAAAATTGACAAGGTATTTATTTTATGGTTACGTGCTTGTATGTTCCCAACTCAAACACTAGTGCACAAATAGAATGGCTAAAGGCGTTGTAAGATATGGAGGTTGCTACCACTTATTGTTGGGGTTCCGATATCTGAGCAGAGCTGTATATTGGTTCTGATGTTGCTTCATTAAGTTCCAAAAGCATCTATGGTCTATGTGGCTTTATTGAGGTAAGTATGACAATACGTATCATTTGTTTAACTGTATAATTATTTATATTTAAAAAACAAAAAATTGAACAAGTAATTAATTGTATGATATTACTTTCAGATTCAGTTATACATATTTTCGTGTGGGTCTACCTAATCTTAAAAACTACAACAGGGAATATTTTCCAATTATAGTAAGGTATGATGGCAGTAAATGGGATGCACGTCGAAACACCCCCAGAGCATAATAATTTACATCTGTGGAGATATCAACACATCATTAAAAACAAATATATTGTTGTTTGTATGCCGTATGAGAAACATGATAAGATGGGCCATGGGAATTCAAGAGCGGTCAGAGACTTTTCACTCCAATGACTTGTGTTATACAGTCATGTCATGAACCTCGGCATTTATTACTTTGGGAAAAGATGTATTACACAATTAGTATAGTTGGAAAGCCAAGAAAGCCTCCATTTTGTTCCACTGTCCTTGGATAAAACTACACATGACTGAAGAGAAAAGGTTGGAAATATATGATTAACCCCTTGTGACGAAGATGAACACGACAAATGGTTCAAATCGGTTATAGAGTCGGTAATTGGTCAAGAAGTTGTAAACATCCATGGGATGGATTTTACCGCAATCAGTAAAGCATTACTGAAAATCCCAGTACCAACACATATACCACCAATGATTCCATCATACACCACTTATCCTTCAAGATGAGCTTCTTCTTCATCGTCGGGTATGATTTGCTAGACTTGAGCTGGGCTGTAGACAAGGTCTCGACCAGCCTAATTCTTATTGAGGAAAATTGGCAAGTCATAAACAATTGGTGGAACAATTGAATCAAATGGAATTAAGAGATTTGGAAACTAGACGTTTGTACCAACATGAATTACACAAAATGAGAGAGAGGATGAGCTTCGGTCATAATTTTCAATCCCTACTGGAACTCCATGCCAGGATATAGTGCATGACTTACAACCCAACATAATGCAATAGGAAGGCTATCATCCAGTGCAAAAATTTTAACAGAATCTTCAATATTATCAAGAGTATAGAAGATCATTTAATTCTGAAGAATATCAAGATGGAGGATTACATCAATGGTTTAAAAATCCTCCAAATTATAACCAAAGTGAAGGATCTCAAGCCGGGGGGGCAGGTATGACAGGAACTAGCGTAGGGACGATTGTTATAATCATGCTTGTGTAAACGAATGAAATTTAATATTATTCATAATTGAAATCGAAATCAAGTTTGTTTGTATAAACGGTTACATTTAATTAGAACTAACCTGTTTTAGAAGAAAAGTACTATTAAAATTAAATAAAATTTGATTAAAATTTATAATAACTCCATCAACATCTTGATCGAGTAGTATGTGGTGGAGAAACTTGCAACACAAAAGGGTTGAATTTGTCAATCTCTTTAAGGATATCGAAATGAGCTTCGTAACAGAAATTTGATCATTTCCATCTTCGTCATTTCCCTAGAAACCTCGCCAAAAATTTAGCATTAGTTTCACCCCAATTCGAAATCAAATTACATTAGCGGCTAAAGCCTTAAATTCGTTAACTTCATTGATTATTCTTATATATCGATAAAACAACTCAAGTCTATTATGGTTATTCGGGTTACCTGTGGAAGTGTAGAAGTTTTCATGAATGTTCATCCAATAACTCATACTCATTAAACGATTTTTTCGTCATTCAGCACCCCTAACCGGATAGTATATTACATAGTTTCAACAAAGTAAAAATCTTCATCAAGAGTAAACTCAATTGTTGGTTGAACCATTGCTCGGGATAAACCCTTCAACGTAGCATAAGGTGGTTGTTGTGCATATAATATTAGAGAAGGTTTTTATGAGATATATTGATGTAGAAGGTGTGATTTTGATATGGATATGTGTGGGTATATATGTATGGGGTTGATTGAGATATGTTACTTCCAGTAGCTGTTAGCGACCAAGGGTTAGCCGAGCGACCAATTATTACTCCCTCCATTTCAAAATATATGTCCGCTAGACTAAGTAAAAATATTAAGGAGACCATAAGAATATCCAAAATTACCCATACTAAATGCTTTATTATTACTAAAATTAAGAATATCAGTTTATTTTTAAAAGAAATGAAATATTAGTTATACAGATATTAGTACAATTGTTTTCTAATTACACAAATATTATTTAAGATTTTAAACTGGGTCCTATTAAGAATAAGTTTATAAGTATAAAAGATCAAGAGTATATTTGAGAGTTATCGAGATAATACGACTATAAACAGAAGCTGGACACAATTTTGAAACTCAGAAAAATAGAATAGAGGACATATATTTTGAAACAGAAGGATATTATTTATTTATTTTTTAAATTACCAACGGTTATATAAAAACTAAATATTTTCCTATAAAACCATACATTGTTAACTATTTTTTTCTAAACACAACCTACCCAAAGCATTCTCAACCAACATCATCAATACTTTTTTTAAAAGCAAAAGAAAAAAAGTATTGTGTATACAAGCAGAAGATGTTTGTCCATTATGTTATATGGATAGTCAAAGTCTGATGCAATTCCCTTGGATGTAGTGTCCACAAGAAGATTAATCTGGCAAAAAAATGGTCATTAAATCACAACCACAAAAGATTAGGTATTTGAAAATCAATATCCTAACTGTCGTGAAGAAGCACAATTTCTAGATGAGGTTGTGAAAGCTAAAAAAGATGAAAATGTAGCAAAACTGTGCGCAAATTTCAAATTTAAAGCCGAATCGAAGAAGTTAAAGTGCAACCATTTTGGAGAAGAAGATCACTATAAAAGGAATTGTCTGCACAAAATGATTGATTGCTCAATCCTGATTGTCACGGTTATATGCACATCTACACTTTTATAGAAAAAGACTCGTATGGAAAGCATTTCTGAAAATTTCTTATGTATAATATGTTATAGTAGATTGATTAAGTGTCGTTTTATGTTTTAGTTAGTGGTTATGTTGTGCTTTGTTAAGGAATGAAAAATATCTTTGTTAGTATACTATCATGATTATTTTAAACTTATCTTATATTAAAGCAAACTACATTGGATTAAAAAGAACTACAAATACATAAGATATTATGTTACTTTTAATTAAAACTAACGAAAACTACATAAAACTAATCCATTACATTCAAATCAAACCAAATTAAAACTCCTCGATCAACGTCCTTTTTCAGCTGGAAGTGGTGGAACATCTTGAAACAAAAAGGGGTTGAATCTTTGAAGCCGTAAGGATGTTAAAACAAGCTTCATAACTGAATTGTTTGTCGTTAGATAATCTCCATACCAGTAGACTTCTTTATACCAGTAATTTCACAACAATAAATAAATTAAGTATCAAAATAAGTTAACAAATTAATTGAGGAATTCGGTAAAAAAGTTTAGATTATTTCATACCACTTGGTCATCAGTTTCATTGGGAAATATCGTTATTTATTTCTTATTACTAAAGCTGCAAATTGCGTTACTTCCCTATTAATTGTCTGAAAACGATACGACAATCCTTGAGCATCACGCATTCTCGGGATCCGGGTTTCTTCGATGAACATTGCAAAATGATGTTTCAAAATTTATGATACGACACGCCTTGATCATTAGATGAATCCTCCTCTTGAGTAAACTTAGGATCACGAACACTGAGAGCCATCAGAGTGAGATTAACAAAAAAAAATAAAGTGAAATTAAAAGAAATTTGTTGGGAATATGGGTGTAAAAGGTGTAGAAGAAGTGATTTTAAAATGGGAGGGATTTGAATTTATAGATGATATAATAACAACCTTTGTCGGGTAAGGCTTGACCGATCGTCCAGGTTTAATTCAAACGGTTTAACTTGAAATGGAAATGGATAAATGCTTAAATTTGAGAATTTTCCCATCAATTATACCTATTTTCTTGTTCCATTGTGGGGTGGGAAAATTTTCCCATCTGGTCATCCACTTTGCTTGTTCCATTGTGGGGTGGGAAAATTTTCCCATCTGGTCATCCACTGTCCTTGTTCTTAGTTTGTTGTTTAAAAATAGAAAAAAAAACTCATTTTTACAATTTGATTACAAAGAAAGATACTTGTTAGAGCAAGTACTATGGTGACCTAAAACTATGCTACAAACTCTAAAATAGAGTAAAGTTTTGGCTACAAAGAAAACAAAGATTGTTGTGGGCCTTTATCACATTTGGGCGGATTCTCAATGTCAGGATGGGGCAACTATGACTATCTTAAAAATATATTTTAATATTTTTATCCCCGAAAGAAAATAAATGAATAAAAATATAAACTAGATTTGATCGGATAATCATTCTTCGGTAGCATAGTGTTTTTTATGAGATGCTGCATATCTCTAGCATCACATAAAGAAAGAGATCATATCCAATTAATTTCTCTATATTTGACTATTATAGTAGTTGAATTTCTCTATAATTTAAAGAATTTTTAATTAGGGGATACCTCCATAAATGGATGGGATACATAATAAAATAAAATAGAGACATTTTGAAGTAAATATCAATAATCGTTTATCCATATATTTTTGTAATGGCTAAACTAACCTTGTATTTTTAATTTATTTTAATCTATTTTAATTATTTTTTTATTATTATCTTTTTTTTTAAATATTTTTTTTATATTTTGTTAATTTTTTTATAATTTTTTATAATCTATTTTTTAAAAAAAAAACTCAGGATCGGCACGGTAAAATGAAGTATATCATGCCGATTCTTGACAGTCGATATGGTATAATGAAGAATACCATGCCGATTCTTGAGAGTTAGCATTGAAACGGATGAACGCCATGCCGACTGTTGTTGACTACCTTTCTCAGTCCGCATGGTTAGAAATTTTCGACAATGCCAATTGTTGTAATTTTAATTCCAGAAACTTAGATTTATGAATATATATTGTTTATGTAATGAATACCGTGCCGACTGAAAAAGGTCAACAAAAGTCGGCATGATAAAAATACAATGCTGACTTTGATTATTTCTTTTTGTTAGAAATTTAAGTTAAAAAAAAATATTTAAAAAAAAAGAATTAAATAAATAAAATATGAAAGAGATAACTTAGTCATTTATAATTTTATGATACCCCTTATCAATAAATCTAGGTTGGTATAATCCTATGTATACCTCAATTTATGGGGGTATTCCCCATTTAAAGGTCCATTTTAAAGACATAGCCAAAGAAAATGGTATCATAGTGCTTGCTCTTAGTGAAACAGAATGTGTAATACCGGGTATTTTAAACTGTTTCGGGTCGGGTTATGCCCGACTTAGCTAACCTTGTTGATTAGGTTGTTGTTTCCTTTGCCTTAGTCTAGTTGGGTTGCTCGAACTAGGAAAGATACATGTTTAGGGTGGAAATAGAGTCACCTAATTAATTTTAATAAAATAAATAAAAATCAAGAGAAATTGAAAAAATAATTAAAATAAATAAAATAAAACCATAAATACGTGTATTGATTGTTGGTATTAATATAAGTTTTATAATAAAATTGGGGAAAAGAAATTAAAAGATTTGAAAACCAAAAATTAGGTTAGAGAGATTGAGAAGGAGAAGAAGCTAGGGTGTTTAGAGAAGAAGGTTATGGAGAAGCAAGAGGATTTTGTAGCTAATAGAAGGTAGAATGTGAAACCCTTTCTCATTTGATGTTTTTCTTTGGGTGTTTATTTCGTATGTTTGTATTTTTAGGGTTCGGTAATTTATTTTAACAAATCTGTATCTTCGATCGATGATCAGGCTTTTCCTATTCATAGATAACATGATTAGGTATCACTGGTTAAAATTTGAGAATTATCCACCGTAAATTCATTGTTGAATATTTGTTTTAATTTAGATGATAGTTTCCAAAATTCTTGACAGTTTCGTTTATCACTGGTTTTGATGTTTTTAGGAAATCTTGATGATGTTATAAAAATTTGTTATCTTAAAATAAGTTATAGATTTGTACCATACCTTTAATTCTACTTTGGATTTGCTTAATTTCAAATTATTATGAATTAACTAGGAATATTTTGGTAATATGATATAATATGAGCAGTTTTTATGTTGATCTTGTAAAATCAATAACTTATGATTGAGCCGTTAGGTTGCTGTGAAATTTGTATATTTTATTAACAATGATACTATTTTAGTAAAATTCAACTGTCTCAATTCCCGAGCGATCGCACCAAAAACCCGAGTTCCTTTTGGATTTCCTTCTTGATCAATGACAACTGCGGCATTGTCATCATATCGTATTATCATACCGTTGTCACGTTTAAGTTCTTTACATGTACGTACAATTACAGCTCTGATCACCTATGATCTTTCTAGAGGCATATTGGGCACTGCTTCTTTGATTACAGCAACAATAACGTCACCAATATGAGCATATCGACGATTACTAGCTCCTATGATTCGAATACACATCAATTTTCGAGCCCCGCTGTTGTCCGCTACATTTAAAAGGGTTTGAGGTTGAATCATATCATTATTTTTTATCGTTTCTTTCAATGCAAAGAAAGGGCAAAAGAAAAAAGAAATATTTAGAAATGTTCACTAAAAATTTGATAGAGATCGGACAAATTCATCACCCTGAAATAATTAGTGTAAGATGTATGCAGTTTGTAAAACTTATTCTTGTTTATATATATGCTCGAGTGAAATACATCGTTACTTGTTGTCATATGATTTGATAGTACTTGTTGTAAAATTATTTACAAAAGGAAATGAATTCATGTTTTTCGGTTAGATGGAACTTGGTTCCATGCTAACAGTGGGTAATGATTCCCGAGAGAGAATGGGTAATGATTCCCAATAACGTATAAGGTAATGGTTCCATGATCCATCGATGGCGGCTGTCCGTGATGAGGTAAACAATAGGTGGGAGTACGAACCAAGGACATTCATACCATGAACTCATGTGTTAAAATCTAAATTGAATGAATTGTTGAAAGCATTAATGGTATTGTGAATTGATATGATGAATCCTAAATTGGATAATTTGTCAGAAATATTATTGGTATATATGAACGATTTGTTGAAAACCTTATTGATATTGTGAGCTTATTTTTTGAATATATATTGTTGACTCCTCGAAATTTAGGTCGTATACTATTGTTGTATGTTTATTTTTGATCCATTGATGTTGTTATGCATCTTTTGAGAATGAGAATGCGTTCTACTGAGCTTTCATCTCACCCCCAATTGACATTCTTGCAGATATCATGGAAGTTAGAAGTGGAACTAAGAACTTAGCTTAATGATTGCATTGTTCTTTTATTACTTAAATTTAATTTGATTTAAAATATTTGGTTGAAAATATTGTTAAAGATGATTAACGGATTCATATGCTTTAATTCATGTTATGTAAAGTTTCAATTATGTTGGCATAAAAAGTAAGTTATGAGAAATATATGCATAACTCTCTTTCCGACCCGTAACGCCTTGAGTTCGATCTTCATATGGGTTTGACCCTGATTCAGAACTCGGGGTGTTACTGAATGTGAGTATAATATTGGGCCATTCTGGGTAATCCAAATTAATCTATACAATTCAAAAAAAAAAAATTTAATCTATACTTTCCCATAAATTTTTTAGTACTTAACAAATATATTTGTATATTTCAAATTTTAGGGATGGATTGATTGAATAGAATCCATTATGATGTTGTTATGATATTTTAAAAAAAAAAACAAGATTCATTTTTTTTCTTAACTTTTTTTCTTAGTCCATAAAGAACGCCTCAAATTTATTTAGTTTTTAAATATTTTTGTTGTTAAAAATAAAATAAAATGATCATCTTAAGATTCTGATTATCAAGGTTTTTCTGTGCATATGAATCAGAAGTTTGAAGCATTTAAAATAAAATTTGTGGTCTGAATAACTATTCCCATTATCTAATATGAAGTCCGGAATATGATTTTTTTTTGAAGAACCCAAGTAGGAGGATTGGGATTTTAAATAACCCATCATTAAGATAGTTTATATAAAAAAACCATAATATAAGATTATAAGTATAGATTTTAAGACTTTTCCAATCTTAACGAAGTTTCCGAACACCACGCTATGTACCCGAATATTCGAATCTTGCTCAATCTGTAATCTTTGATTAGTTTCTATGCTTTTTCCAGGTAAACTACTCGTTCGAGTAAATCAACCATGAACACACAGTGTGATGCAGACGAATTAATATCTTCATAAATCATATCCTTCAAGTATTTCCTTCATTTATCAATTAACCCACCATGATTACATGTTGATGAAACTTTTTCTAGGTAACTGAATCATATATGACTACTTTATCTTTCATTGCCTAAAAAAACAATCGTCATTCTTATCTCACAACTCATTGTGTTCCAAAAAGGCACATGTTTATTTGGTATTCAATAAAAAACCCCTTTATCCCCAAAAAGACACACCTTTATTTGGAGGTTTAGGTATAAAGAGTTTGAGGCACATGAAAAAAGCCCTTTTAACAAAATGGCACTGGATATTTTCCACTGAACCTGATGCTGTACGGAGAGAAGTGATTAATGAGAAGTATGGTGATGATCAGTTGATCTGGTTCTCCAAATTTCTTAAAACTACTTATGACAGATCAATTTGCAAGATTATAATCAAATATTGCAATATTTTTAAGAAATATATTAGATTCAAATAAAATATAAGTGCATATATATTCTTTTCTGCCATATTAGTACAATGAGAATAAATATAAAAACTTAAGCAACCAACATATCCTTAGTGTAAACTCTCACTTACTTTTGTAGGAATCACGATTATACTTAACATGTGCAACAAACCTTTAAACCAGTAGGCGACCTTAGTGGACGAGTTGTGTCTCGTGAGGATTTACAAAGAGATGTACCCATAAAATCTACTCTAAATGGTCTCAATCTTTATCAGAATATCTAGAAGGAGGATTGAGTTTCTGTTTTAAAACTAAATCAGGGAACTTTAATCTTTGAATACTAATAGTTCTCTTCCGTAGAGATGAGAGTAGTTGATTTATGCGAGTTTTTCTTGCAACAAACAAATATTAACTTTAGTGTTTATTATTTGGAAGATAAATAATTTAAAACGTCAAAACATAATTGGATAAAGATTTTCAAGTAGTTCAAGATAAGTGCACTCTCTAAAAATTCCGGTTTGGAGGGATATAAAATCCATTAATCCTTTTTGGATTACTTGATACTTATCATGTATATTCCGCATTGTTCTCTCTCGAGAACTTCCATAATATATTTTATATAAGTGCCACACCCGTAACTAAAAGGAATCACTTGGATATGCTTCTTACTGGACATCTTGAGCGTTTGATTGACCCAAATTTTGATGATAGCTAAATCTTCTTCTGAATCATAGATAGCCATAGTACATGAATATATATTTTGAATGGATTGAGTTGGCGAAATTAATTTTTCACAGAAGATTGAAAACATAAGATATAGATTTTGGTGTGTGTTGTTTGGTGTAGAAAGTGAATTTATAGGGACATTTTAAAAAGAGTCGCTGACAAAATAATTTTTTTGAAAAATATCCGTTGAGATCCAATGTCTTAGAAGATAGAGCCATTAATGAAAAATAGAAGGCCAAGATCGAGTGTAATTTGTGGAATTACATTAAAGGAAATAGTCAATCATGGTTCAATCTTGTGATACATTCTTGCAATACTTCCTTACATTCATAATGAACAAATATTTTTCCCTTGATCTCCTAGTGTTGGCGAAGAGCAGTAGCAAACTGAGAATACAAAAGAATATATAATAAGTTAGTATGTGAACCATCAAAACTAAGATAAATTCAACACTAATGATCCTTATTATACTCATTAATTTATCCCAGGGAAATGGACGATTAGCTTCGGCAATAAAATCCCTAAGTATCTCAACAAAATCTACAACCTCACACATGAGGACTTTGAATCTCATTTTAGTGTTCTTAACTGATCTTGTATTTTGATAACCGACCAACGCCTCAACGACCTAATATACGCGGTTCCAAAAAGTTATATTCAGTTGATTGATCATGATTTAAAGATTTTCCATCAAATCCAATTTCTACCCGCGATCGAACAATAACAACATCTTCTTCGGTAGTGTAGCGAACAACCATTTTTGTTGTGTAAAAGATTTGAGTATTGGAGGAATTTTTTTTAATGAATACTGAGTTGATTAGGATGAATGTTTTTGATAATATTGGTTTGTTTTATATTGAAAAATCATAACATCTATATTTTTCAAAAAGAATATCCGTTGAGATCCAACAGCTCAAAAAATAGAGTCGTTAATTGACAGGTGCATTGTTTGCATTAGTTTGATGCCCTTATTCATTGTTTTCTTGTTAGTTTTCATATAATTATGCTTTTATTTTATTTGCTTTTGATTTTCTTAGGAGTTTTGAAGTATATTCAACCAAAGAAGAAGAAATAAGTTCGTTACGACATGAAATGAATAATGAATTGAGTTCTGCAAGTGAAGAAGGGAATTATACTCATTCAAATCCAGGAGTTATTAGTATAATTTTGAATAGAATTAGAATACAAAGTGAACGCAAAAAGAATGAGGTCATTCCAATTTCGTACGAAGAAGTTATGGAAAAAACAGTCGAGACGAAGAAAATGTCATCTACATCTCAAGATCCGGCATTGCTCTTAGGGACACATACAATGCCGGTCGTGATACGAATTCAGGCAGAAAAACTTTTATTTTAACACCAACAGTCGACATTGCTCACAAGTGACACACCTAAGCCGGTTGTAGCAAGTTTGGTGGAAGAAAGTTTGACATAACAACCGGCACTGCTTGTGGAGAATTGTCTATGCCGGCTGTAGTAAGCCTATGGGGGTCTGTTCGACGCGTTTTGGACTTCTAATTGGATGCAACTTAGTCCCGAAAGGATATTAAGCTCTAGATATCATGAGTACTATAAAAGGAGACTTCCAAGACATGAAGAAGGGGGTTCACGCTATCTATTACAAACGGAGAAGGAGAACAAGGGGTTAGGGCTTGGAGTTGCGATTGATCATCACGATTTCTAGGGTTTGCTTTACTTTCTTTCTTATATATTTTCCATGGATTTTGAGAAACCCATGATGAACTAAACCTTTTCTTATTAGTCAGAGATGTAGTCCTAAGTTGGAAAACATGTTTATTAATTGAAGTATTCATTCTCATATGTGCATAATCTCTTCAATAACGTTCATGTCCTACCATTTATAACGCCATGTATTATTGATTTCTTGTTTGTTTAAGTCACGAATTGGATGAGCATGCATTGATATCAATAGCTAAACTAGGGTTTGAGATCCAGAATTGTCGAAAGATCCTTGTTACAAGTAACATATCATAGTTGTTAATGACGGGATGTTACCATGCAATTATATGTAGAAGCGTGACCTAGGTTAAATCCGTGTGGCTCTTGCGCCGGATTGCTTAGAATAACCTTAACTCACAAAGACCATTTCTTTCATTGAGTTAAACTTGAGTGGATCTTGCGCCAAGTTATTCGTTGAAAAAGATTCAAAGAGTGGCTCTTGCACCTTTGATGATAATAGGAGTTTTGCTGGAGTAGACCTGCGATAGGATGCTTTAGGGTTATTGATATTGAGAGTGAATGAATATTGAGTATGATTCAGTTGATAACATGTTGGAAGATGGAAAATGAATTCTCTAACCAATACTCTTTATTTATGATATTCGTTTTAATTTATTTGCTTTAGTGTAACTTAGTTATAATCACAATAAAAAAAAACCTATTCATGTAAGTAATCAAAATAGCTTGACAACCCATATCTCCCTGAGGAACAAACTTGTTATTACTACAATAATCTAATTTATATTTGTGAAGTAGAGAACTTGAAAATAATTTTGCTTGGATGACAACCGACCATATTTTTGCGCCGCTGCGAAGGAGGCATAGCGGATTGTTATTTTACGTTTTATTTCTTATTTCTAATTTTTAACTTAGTTTCAAGAATTCTTTTTCAGTTACTATTTATTTTTTGAATGCTTAGAGGGGGAAAACCAAGTCTCATTTGTATACGACTTCGATCAGGCATTTTAAAAAAAGATTTCGTTCGAGCAGTGAAACTCCAATTCCTCCTAGTACATCATCAAGTGAATTCGCAGATTCAGATGTAGAGGAAGAACAAGAAGCAATGGGTGATGCGAAACGTACACTCAAGGACTTAGCTTCTCACAATATAGAAACACAACAATGGTGTATCCATACGACATCTACATTCGAGATCAATCCAGGGTTGATTTGTGAGCTACTAAAGTTCCATGGAATGACTAATGAAGATCCAAATAAGCATTTAATGTATTTCCATAACACAGTCATGGCCATGTTAACAGCAGAGACTGATGCTGATGGAGTCATGTTACGAGTTTTTACATTCTCCTTGATGGATACTGCTAAAGAATGGTTATACTATCTACCTTCTGGCAGTGTCACAACTTGGAATGGTTTGAAGAAACTCTTCTTAGAGAGATACTTTCCTGCATCAAAGATAACTCAGATTCAGAAAGAGATTTGTGGCATTAAGCAGATGGTAGGAGAGACATTGTATGAATGCTGGGAACATTACAAGAGATTGGTGGTTAGCTATCCGCATCATCAATTCAGTGATTTTTTGATCATCCAGTACTTCTACGAGGGACTTCAAGGAAGTGACAGAAATGTTCTCGATGCTGCAGGTGGTGGTGCACTAGTGAACAAAACAGTAGCTCAAGATAGAGAGTTAATTAAGAACATGGAAGAAAATTCTCAATAATTCTCAAGTCGTGGGTCAGAATCACTCGTCAGGAGAGTCAATGAAAAGAGCAAAGTAACTGAGCTTCGTCATCAAATGTGCAACATGGCAAAAATGATGCAAAAAATTGCAGTCGTGGTGGTTCCATCATCCCCCAAGGTTATGAAGACAGAAACGATCAAGTCAATGCTATTTTCCCAAATCAGCAGAGGCAACGGTATGATCCTTATTCTAACACATATAATCCAGGGTGGAGAGATCATCCCAACTTCAGTTACGCAAACAAGCAAGTTGCAGTTCTAGGACCGGTTTTTAATCGTCCTAGTGGTTTTCAACAACAAGTACACAACCACAACCAGTTCAGAACTCAGAAAAATATGACTTCAATGATGCAAAAAAATCAGCAGACACTGATAACGCAATCAAATAACTACAAACATAAATGGGTACTATCACAAGTGAGATGAATCGATTGATGGCACAAAATAGAGGGAAACTCCCTTCTCAACCTCTTAACCCGAGAGAAACTGTCAATGCCGTGAATTAAGAAGTGGTACAAAATTATGAAACACTCAAGGACTTAACTTCTCATAAAATGCAACTAATTCCAACATGTGAAAACTCCAATTATCACTAAATTGTGAAAACTGGGATTTTCTTTGCAACTTGATTTCCTCGTTCGACACCGTATAAACATAAAGGGAAGAACGAGGAAATTTGGAGTCTTCTTCTTTATGTAATTTGTTAGACTATTTGGAAGGAGTGGAACACAGTCGCTTTTAGGGGGAGATTAAAATCCATGTACGAACTCATTGATATGATTAAGTCCATGTTAATATTGCGGCGTTCTGATTTGTATGTTTTTCACAAACGTGCAAACTAATACTCCCTCCGTTTCTAGAAAAATGTTACTATCACTTTTTCAATTTGGCCTATTTTTAGGCTAAAATGAAAAAGTGATAGTAACACTTTTGTAGAAACAGAGGGAGTATTATTCTTTTTATTTGGAAAATATTTATCCTGACTTACTTGGGGGATGGTGGAAATAATAGGGGGCTATTAGAATTCTACCCACACTACCAAAATTATAGGGGGGTGCCAAATGGTAGTGAAAATATATACTAATACACCCTTCCCTAATAACTAATCCTAAAACCATATTATACTTAATCCATCATCCCCCATTATGTTCCAAAATCAAAACTAAAATCATTCACCCTCTCCTCTTATCCTCTTCCTAACGACTCATATTCCTTTTTTTCTTTCAAAACCAATTCATCATTGTAATCGTCGATTCAAAAACTTTAATCGACGATTAACTTCTTCTACAAACATGGATCGGACGAAGCATTATCAAAGATAAGTAACCCCAACTAGAATCGTAGAGAAACTAAAAGGAAAATTAAACTCGAGAAGCACCAAAGAATCAAATCTTGGAAATCCGCTCGAAGAAATAGCTCCAATTAGAAAGTAAGTAAACTAAAACCCATTACACTTTTTGTTGAATGTGTTTGTATGTGTGTTTTGAGTGTAAATCTAGGTTAGAAACCGCAAAACTGCAGTTACATGGAAAGATTAGACCATGATGACTTTTCATATGCATGTTAAATTTATGAAAAATTATCATAATAATTGATTTTCGACCATGACGACCCTTCATGTTATTCCCCTGAAGACGAAGAGTCTATTTAATATCATTAGTGTATTATCTAAAACCATGACGACTTGAAAATATATGTTGACTACCCATTGTTAAACCATAACGAGCCTATAGGGAAAAAAACCCACTTTGTCCCAAATTTACCAAGGATCATCATTGTATAACTAAAAGCTCGTCATGGTTTACCTGAGGGTCATTATGGTCGAACATTTAGACCATGGCGACCCCTATACTGAGTCTACGAATGTTGGTTATGTATTTTTTATTTTTGTATGTTTTCTATTGTAGCATGCTTAAAAATCCCGAGAAAGGAAAAGGAAAACATCTACCCACTTCTCCTTCAAAACCTCCTTGTAACGATAAATTCTTGGGGGATGGTCCGTATCGTAGTAAGCGTCCGAAGGAGGTACCTTTTTTTATCTGTGAATATGCACAACAAGGTAGCAAACCAGAGGATTCCCCTTCTCCTTCCTCCTTTATTCCATGTGTGACCTCAGACCATGACAATGAAGAAACTGAAGATGATGTTGATGAGACCAACAGGGCTGGGGGTGCTAGTGGAGATGGTGGCGATGGTAGGTCTGGTGGTGGTGGTGATGAATGTAGTGCTGGTGATGATGGCGGTAGTGGTGGTGGTGATGATGATGAGGAGGAATAGGTGCAAGAAGAGCAGGACGTTCAAGCGAAAAAATCCCCACCAGCGAGGCACGTTCCCGCCACCCACTTGATCCAGGATAGACTTACCCTTAGATGGAGGAATTGTTCTATTTGCATATCCGAGATCGTGGGCTCGTACCATCTATGAGACCATCGTAACAATCTCAACTTTGATTTTTAATTAAGTAGTTGTTGTTAATTTGTTTCTGATTGTGTTTTTTTCTCCCTATTTTTCCTCCATTTTGTAGGATCATACGAACACCGTTCGTCTTTTCAGACGCCAGCCTTCCTATGTAAAAATGAAGTACTCGAAACTAGAAGATGAATGTCCAAGAGTTAGAGAGTTAATCGAGAACTCGATTTGTATCTTCTGTACAGAACTCCGTGATTGCGCTTGATAAGATCGCGATATCTTTCTTCTGATTAATCAAAGAACTACAAACAAAAGTGGGCACTATGGAAACTGAGATTAATCATCTGAAGGCACAGAATAATGGGAAACTCCCTTCTTCAACCTCTTAATATGATAGATTCTGTCAACGCTATGACATTGAGAAGTGGTACACGAACTGTGCAACCAGAAGATGCTGAAAAGAACAAAGATACTAAGGGACCAGTTTTGGATAAAAAGATCACTGATTCTTCTCAAACCGATGAGGTGCCTAAATAAAACTCTAAACCTCATGTTTCAACTTATATTCCTCCTTTACCTTTTCTTCGTAGATTTTCTAACTCCAAAATGGTGGAACAAGATAAGGAGATCATAGATATTTTCAAGAAAATTCATGTGAAAATTCCACTCATAGATGCAATTAAACAAGTCCCCAAATATGCGAGAATTCTAAAGGACTTGTTCACCAATAAACAAAGATTGACCGGTAATGAGGTAATGACTAATAAGAGTGGGGGAGAATGCTTCGGCTATCTTGCAAAAGAAACTCCCACTCAAATATAAAGACCCTGGTAGTTTTTATATTCCTATCGTTATTAGAAACACAAATTTTAATAAGTCTATGCTTTATTTAGGAACATCGGTAAACGTTATGCCTGCATCTATGTATGAATCTCTTAATTTAGGACCTTTGAAAGAAACTGGAATTACTTTACAGTTAGATGACCGTTCTAATGTATACCCAAGAGGTAATTTTGAAGATGTGCTTGTGCAGGTGAATCAACTAATTTTTCTAGTAGATTTCTGTGTGTTGGAGATGACAGACGGATCAATTGATACGTCTCTACCTTTGTTGTTGGGACGACCCTTTATGAGCACGGCTAGAACCAAGATTGATGTACATAGAGGGTCATTAACTATGAAATTCGATGGAGAAGTAATATGTTTCAACATTTATGAAATGATGAGATATCCTGGTGTCTTCACTTGCTTCTCTATTGATGTTATTGATACCTTGACCAAAAAATGTTCAATATGAATGGGGAAGATGTGCTTAAAACCGTGTTAACTACACCCATTGATGGTAGATTTGAATGTGGGGATGAACTTAAGGAGGCCTTAGGATCCCTTAATTCTTTTTATGAATACTCATCAACGCATGATCTTGTTTTTATCTCTTTACCATGCTCTAATGAAAAACTTTGCCATCTATCTTGCAGGCTCCTAAACTAAAACTTAAGTCTCTTCTTGATACCTAAAATACATGTATTTGGGTAATAATGAGGAGTTGCCAGTAATAATTTCAAATGAGCTAACTGAATTGCAGGGAAAAAAACTTCTTCGGGTGTTAAAGGAGAACAAAACGACTATAGGGTGGACAATTGCTGGCATCAAGGGAATAAGCCCAACTACATGCATGCAAAAAATACTACTTGAGGAGGGGGAAAAACCTACAATGGATGCTTAACATCGGTTGAATCCTACGATGATGGAAGTAGTAAAGAAAGAGATATTCAAACTTTTATATGTGGGAGTTATCTGCCCCGTTTCTGATAGCAAGTGGGTGAGTCTGGTACAAGTTGTACCAAAGAAATCAGGCATTACAGTGGTGCAGAATGATGAAAATAAACTTTTTCCAACTCGTGTGCAAACCGGTTGGAGGGTTTGTATAGATTACATGAAACTAAATGCAACCACTAGAAAAGATCACTTTCCTTTACCTTTTATGGATCAAATATTGGAAAGATTGTCTGGACACTCTTATTATTGTATTCTTGATGGTTATTTAGGTTACAATCATATTTCTATAGCACCCGAGGACCAAGAGAAGACTACTTTTACATGTCCATTCAGAACGTTTGCATACAGAAGGATTCCTTTTGGTTTATGTAATACATCGGATACCTTCCAAAGGTATATGGTAAGTATCCTTTCAGATTATGTTGAAAACATTATCGAGGTTTTTATGGATGATTTCAGTGTGTATGGTGATTCATTTGACTTGTGCTTGGATAACCTGACATTAATTCTTAAACGATATGTAGAAACGATATGTAACTCATGGCATTGTTTTAGACCATGTTCTATCTTCTAAAGGCTTGGAAGTTGGTAAATCTAAGATATATCTTATTCATGATCTTACTCCTCCTATTACGGTAAGGGAGATTCGTGTTTTTCTTGGTCATGCAGGATTTTACCGCAGATTTATCAAGGGTTTTTCCAAGGTCGCATCACCATTATGCCAATTATTGCAAAAAGATTTGGTTTTTAACTTTGATGAGAAGTGTTTGGCGGCGTTAAATCGTTTGAAAGAACTTTTGATAACAACCCTTATCATTAGACCACCGTATTGGAGAAAGCCTTTTGAGCTCATGTGTGCTGCCAGTGATTATGCGGTCGGTGCAGTATTAGCGCAGCGTACTGGGAAGCTACCCCATACCATTTATTATGCTTCCAGAACATTGAATGATGCTCAAAAAAATTACACGACCACAGAAAAGGAGTTGTTAGCAATTGTTTTTTTGTTGGAAAATTTTTGTTCTTATTTGATTGGTATGATAGTTGTTGTGTTTTATGATCATGCAACACTTAGGTACTTACTTACAAAGAAGGAAGTGAAACCAAGGCTCATTCGATTGGTACTACTCTTATAATAGTTTGATCTCGAAATTAAAGACAAGAACGGCATTGAGAACACTATTGCAGATCACCTGAGTTTTCTTACTGTAGACGAAGAAGCTATCTCATTGCGTGAAAGCTTTCCAGATGAGTTGTTATTCTCTATTGCAGTTCAGAACAATGGTACACTGATATTGTGAATTATTTAGTATCTAAACAAATCCCAAGTAATTTGTCTCGTGCTGAGAGGGACAAACTTAAAAATATATAAAATTAATACATGTGGGATGATCCATACCTATGGAAACATTGTTCAGACCAATTTATACGAAGGTACACACCCGAATCAGAATTCAATTCTATCTTGTCTTTTGTCATTCGTATGCTTGTGGAGGACACTTTGGGTCTAAGCGAACCACATTCAAGTTACATGAGAGTATATTCTTTTGGCCAAATTTATTCAAAGATGCATACATATTTTGTACTACTTGTAATCGATGCCAAAGATGGGCAATCTAGGTGCTCGAAATCAAATGCCACAAACAGTTATCCACTTTGTAGAGGTGTTCGGTGTTTGGGGTATAGATTTTATGGGGTCTTTTGTTAATTCTTTCGGTAAATTATACATCCTACTCGATGTTGATTATGTATCAAAATGGGTGGAAGCTAAAGCCACCCCGACTAACAATTCTAAAGTAGTTACATATTTTGTTAAAGATCAAATTTTTGTAAGGTTTGGAACTCCGAGAGCAATAATCAACGATGGGGGATCACACTTCTAAAACAAGTTCTTTCAGGGCTTGTTGAAAAAGTACAATGTATCTCACTAGATAGCTACACCATACCATCCTCAGACTAACGGGAAAGCAAAGATATCCAGTCGAGAAGTGAAGTCCATTCTAGAGAAAACAGTGAATCCTACAAGAAAAGATTGGAGCTTACAGCTTGATGATGCATTATGGGCATACATGATTGCATACAAAACACCTATTAGGATGTCTCCATTTAGGCTTATGTATGGTAAACCATGTCATCTTCCTGTTGAAATCGAGCATAAGGATTTTTGGGCTATTCAACAGCGCAATATGGAGATGGATGATGCAGGAAAACAAAGAAAACTCCAACTCAATGAACTAGAAGAGATTCATAATTATGCATATGAAAATTCGCGTCTTTACAAGGAGAAGACAAAGACTTTTCATGATAAGATGATTTCTAGAAAACACTTTCGTGTTGGAAAGAAAGTTTTGTTATTCAATTCACGTCTTACTTTATTTCTTGGTAAATTACGTTCTTGTTGGATATGTCCTTTTATTGTGCTTCACGTTTTTTCTCATGGTGCAGTAGATATTCGAAGTTTATCCACGGGAAAAGAGCTAAATGTGAATGGACATCGACTCAAGCCATATTATGGTTGTTCACGTCTGAAATTATGGAAGAAATCAACTTTGTAGATGCACTCCCTATGGAGAAGTAACAAGGTGAATATCAAGTCGGGCTGACAACATTAAACCAAGCGCTGAATGGGAGGAAACCCATTGGTATGGACCCCACTTTAAAGCGGGTCAGGTTCTAGTTATTCGTGTTGGCTCTTTAGTAATAAGATCGGCCAAACCCTACTTGGCTAGTTTTCTTATCTTTTCACATCATATTATAGGATTTCCACCTTGATTTTACATTGAATGAATCAATTTACATTGATGAAAATGTAAAGTTTAAGTGTGGGGGAGTGTTTGAGTATATAAATTCTTAATATTCGCTTTTGTAAGTAGAATTTTTAAAACCTTTTGTACATATTTGCATGAAAACTTTCAACTTTTAGATATTTTAGAGTCACTTAGTATACTTCTAGCTAAGTGTACATACGGAGTTCTCACCGAAATAATTGAAATTAGAAGTAATAGACAACGACATTCAGGTTTCTTAGTTGTTGAGAGGCAAGAGATGACAAAAAGGGACTTAAAACCGTCGGTAGAGAATACAGTATTAGGGAGATGATCAATAATTAGTGGAGACTACCTATTATTACATCAATTAAGGCACCAGACCTTCAACTCTTTGTATTTTTCTAAAAAAATTTCCTTTAGAGTATGTGTCATCATACGCTAACTCCGGGTAGAAAGATGAGCTACCCAACTTCGCACCCATTCAACACTAATTTTTGATCTCTTGAGTGCTAATACTGTCAATCATGAGGGTGTCATCAGAATTGCTAACTCTATATTATAGTCTTGTTTGTAGTTGGCACCATTTTCTCAATGAAGCAGCAATAGAAACACAACATCATCAACAAGCGGAACGACACCAAATCACAAAGAAAGTTAAATACAATCAAGGTTTGCAAGCAACAAAAAGGGGAATAATATTCTATATCCAAAGTGAAGATAAAAAAAAAGTGAAAAGAAAGAAAAGCAAAAGAATTTTTTGAAGTTTATACGATACAAAGGCAATACAAGTTGTGAAGAATCAGGTGCTTAATTCATTTCCCCATGGCCATGTTAATTTCATTTTAATTATTCTTGTGGTGATTATCTTTTTGTAGCATATTCTTAATAAATAAAATGAAAAATACAAAAAGATATGAATTTTAATTTCATAGTTAGTGAGTCATTTCATTAGTTAAGGCCATGGGAAAGAAGAAATCTATAGAGAAGTTTTAAGAAACAAGAATTTGAGGAAAAGAGTTACAAATTGCCAAAGATCTACAAAATTTAGAAGTTTATCATCATTAGTTGAAGCTGAAGACGAAGAAAACTGAAGACGTTTTATTCGTTGTGAGAGTGGTGCTGATTGTGAATCGGGTGAGAAGGTAAGTAAGCGCTCCCATCCTCACATATGATTCGAAAGGTTATTGTTCCTTTCCATCATTCAACGTGTGCAGGATTTCTATATTCATTCCTGCATGCACACATGAGAACCATAAGTGCTTTTTTTGAGTGCAACTTCATAAAACCCTATTGGTGAGGCAGAAGTCGAGGCGGAATGCTTATTCGATCGCTCTCGAGACTAGATTCTTTCATATGGTGGTTTTTTCCTAACTCAAGAGTTAAGCATGGAAATAATGTTCTTTATACTTCTAACTTATTATTGTTAGTGTGTAGAAAATTTATGTCTTCGTAGCTCTTTCGATGCATGTGCTTTGGAATTTTTGAAAGTTGGAATTTAGGTTTTGTGGGTATACCTCTTGTAAACCCTCACGAGACTATAACTCGTCCACTAGGGACACCTACGGGTTTAAAGGCTTGTTACACATGCTAAGTGTAACCGTATCCTCCATGAAGGGTAGTTATTGTATTCTAGTTTAGTTTAGTTAGGTAGTTTGCTCGAGGACTAGCAAAAGGAAAGTATGGGGGAATTTGATAGGTGCATTATTTGCGTTAGCTTAATACTCTAATTATTTTCTTTCTTGTTAGTTTTCATATCATTATGCTTTGATTTTGTTTTCTTTTGAGTTTCTTAGGATTTTTGAAGTGTACTCAACCAAAGAAGAAGAAATGAGTTCATTATGACAATAATTGAACAAAGAAGTCAAGTGCTACAATTGGAGCTAGAGAAAGGACCAAATGGAACTCGTTCAAATCCAATATTTCTTCACTTAATCTTGAAGGAATTTAAAGACAAATCCAAGGGAAAAAAATGAGGTCATTCCAACATCGGATGAAGAAGTTATGGGAGAAACAAGCTTTGAAGAATTGAGTTTACAGAGAGAAGTTCGGCTGCTAATTGCTCTCAACACGAATCAGCCGAACCTAAAACTTAAAAATAAAGTTTTTGAAGTATCCAGTAGAATGTTCGGCTAATAGTGAGTGTCCAGGAGAAGGTTCGACTGGTAATTACTCATCCAATAGTAGCCCAACATGACATTATTTTGGAGCAAAAATAACTTTTCATATTCGTCTGTAAAGGTCCACACAAGAATCATCCAAACCTGACAACTTCATGTAACACTTTTGACGCGTTTTGACTCTATTGTTGAGGAATATGGGTCCCGATGAAGCTCCAAGACCTAACTTCAAGAGAACTATATAAGAAGACTTCCTAAACTTTTAGAAGAATTTACAACAGAAAGAGAACAAGGAGCTAGGGATTAGAGTTGCGATTGAACATCACAATTTCTAGGGTTTCCTTTACTTACTTTCTTCTATATTTTCCATGGATTTTGAGAAATCCATGATGAGATAAATCTTTCATATTGGTTAAGGATGTAGTTGGATATCATAAACATTTTACTTGATTAATACATTAGTTTTGTTATCTAGATCAAGTTATTATCGTTCTTGTTCTACTGATTATTATCACCACTTATGATTGTTTGAATGTTTGTTTAGGGGCGCTACTAAATAAGCATGAATTCATATCTATTGCTATATTAGGGTTTTGAAATATGGAATTGTTGATAGACCTTGTCATAAGTAGTATATTGTGATTACCAATTGTATTTAAAACCTTTGTGTGATTGCATGTAGAAGCTTGACCTATGTTAAATAGATGACTCGTAGTATATCTATTGCAATGATTAGCCTGATTCATAGAACCTAAAGCTCTCGTAGGATTAAACTTGGTAGCACATTGCATTAGGTTATTCTTTGAGTAGTATTTACATATTCATTGTTATGGTATGTGATGACATGAGGAATTTACCGGAGTATGCTCTAGGGATCTTTATAATGAATGATTAAGTGACAACTTTAATTATTAGTTAAATTGCATGTCTTATGATTGAAGATGAACCCTTAACCAGTATTCTCAACCTATTGATTCTCTTTATTCATTATTTGATAGTATAGTTAGTATCATTACTTTAGTCCTTAAACACAAAACCCCCCCTTGTCACCTAAGTTTTCAAATGAAAATAACATCCCATACCTCTTTGCGAAACGAACTTGTTCTTATCATTGTACTCTAATCCATATTTTGTGAAGTGAAAGAACTTGAAATAAATTTGGTCGGTTGTCAACCGACCATTATGCCTTAAATATTTGTTGGTGTCATCATGGTCGTTATATATCGACCATGACGACTTAGTATTCTCACTAGTAAAGTATTTTCCCAGAGAAAGAGTCGCCATTAAAAAAAAACTAGCAGGTTGACGACCCCTACACATCCTAATAATGGCAGATATGTATCTTCATGGTTTATAGTGTGAACCGATGCGACCCTAGCACACAAAAACATCCCAGAAAAACCAAACTTTAGCATCTAGGGTCGTCATGGTCTATTGGTGTCGACCATGACGACTCCAACATATCTAAATAATGGCAGATAATTGTCGTCATAGTTTATGGTATGAGCCGATACGACCCTAGTACACAAAAACATCCAGGAAAAACCAAACTTTGTCATCTAGGGTCGTCATGGTCTATTAGCATCGACCCTGACGACCCCAACTCTGATAATGGCAGATATTAGTCATCATAGTTTATGTTATGAACCGATGTGACCCTAGCATACAAAACGTCTAGGGAAAACCAAACTTTGGCATCTAATGTCGTCATGATCTGTTGGTATCGACCATGACAACTTCGTCACTTTTGGAAAGATAAAAAATATTGATTTCATTAAGAAAATAACATTAATATTACATAAATATTGCATTACATAAGGTTTAGTATGGATGACGATGTATGTCACACATTAATATATCGTCAATGAACCTCCTAGCACGATTGTACAGTACCCCATATTCTTTCGCGTGACTGAACTTTCTTTCACCATTTTGTATTCTCCATAGGCCATCAATTCGTTCCAGCTGAAACTAAATGAATTAAATGTTACTTCAAAAACATAAAATTATGAGAAAGGTACACAAAGTATTAAGTGTTAGTATGTTACTAACTTTTTCGGTAAGATGAGCTTGGGGATGATGGTCGTTCACCATTTTTCTAACTTTAACGAACTCCTAAATTAAACTTTTGATGTAGTTGAATCGAAATGCTAAGTCTCTCCATTTTTGGTTTTTGGGATTCGTAGTGCGCACATAATAGAACTCTTTAACTCTCTTCCAAAACATTGAATAAATTTTATCAAGACGTTCATGGAACACCTTAGTGAAAGATTTAACGGGATCTATATCTTCATTAGGTTTGCCATTGCTATTAATGTCTCACTTTCAAATGAAAACAAAAACAAATGTAAGGTGTAGATGAGCGAAAATGGAAGGTTTGGGAAGTCTTTTTCTAGAGAAGGGGGTTGTATTATATAGAAGAAACCTCAACGGTCATATTATTTTAATTCATCTTTGAATTCGTCATGGTCCTACACTATAAAATGTGACGATTTTGGAAGAGCTAAGTAGAGAACATTGCAGAGGTTAACCTTTAGAGTCGTTAAGATATATATAGGTATCGACCATGACGACCTCTAATGATATAAACATTGAATAACATTTAGACTTAGATTAATAAGATTATTAGATTCAAAATTGGGTTCATTAGTAGTACATTAGAATGTGAAAGCAATATTTAACTACACTAACAACTTATAGACCAACTTGGTGTTACTAAACACATTATATATTATTCTTTTTCTTGGTGTGAGACTTAACTATTTTGGAAGCTTCGAAATGATAAAACGGCTCTCCTGTCCATTTGGTATATGCATCCTGTGCCGCAAACCTATCCTCTCTGTGCCTAGCGATAAACTCGATCGTTGTACTTGTATCACAATTTCTTAACATGAATAGTCCTTGAAGAAACATAGTCTTCCCCGTAATCAAAGCGGGGTTTTCTTTACTTGTCATCCAACTTGGGAACAAAAGGTCTTGTTTTTAATAGATTCCAAAATATACGCTCATCCCGATGTTCTTCGGAAAGACCCATGACGACGTAAAAATTTCTAATCCATTTTGTCATTTCCTCAACAAACTTTAATTTATTCCTTAGTTGGACCTGGTCTTGACCTTATTTTTTTCTTTTGAGTACCTCATCTTCCATGGAAGCACTTGATGATGAGGTAGTTGCTTTTGGATTTATTTGTTTGCTTCTTTTGCATATCTCTTATTCTGTAACACTAATTGATTTGGTAGTTGATGATGATGGAGTAGTTTGTTTGCATCTTCTGAGTATCTCTTCAGCAGAATTGGTAGTTGATGATGGACTTGCCATTGCAAAAGAGTTTTACTTTGAGTATAATCTTAAGGTCTTCAACTGAATATTACACGGGGTTAACATCCTTATGTAGAAAAGGCCCCCAACGACTACTTATCTGGGAATCAAAATTACCCTTTGTGGATGAGTCGTCATAGTATTAAGATGTCGACTATGACGACCCAGAAAAATGACAACTTTAGTTATTTCCAGAGTAGGAGTCGTTATGGTAAAATTTACCAGGTTGACGACTACTCTAGAGAGTCGTTATGGTATTTTGGTATAAACCGATGCAATCCTACCATACAAAAACATCCAGAAGTAACAAAAATTTGGGATCTTGGGTTGTCATGGTCTATAGGAATCGACCATGACGACTCCTGCCGAAAGCCTGGGTCATCATTGTTCTATATGTATTGACCATGACGATTCTATCACACCTATCGCCTATGAACCTATACTTAACGGCTAGTTGGCTAGTTTTTGTTTTTTTAAAAAAAAAGGTCGTTGGGTCTTTGATTTCTATAAAATAAATCTTATTTTCAACATACATTGTCTCCCAAATACTAATTACCTCTTATCTTTCTCATCTTTCTCATTTCTTTATCATCCAGAAAAATAAAAACAAGGTTACTAATTTCACCACCAAAGAAGATGCTGTCATTGTTCGAACGTTTTTGTCGACCAAAAAGCATGACACTTCTATAAACCCTAACTTAAGTCAAATCAAGATTTTTTTTCCCTATTCTTTTTGGAACCGTGTATTTTGGGTTTTTGTGGCGTTAAAGGGCAATCAAAAATTAAGAACGATAAAAAAAATAAAGGAAAGATTAAGTATCATCTATAAACGATGTAATAGTTTTAGAACGGATTTGTTCGCTATTAAAATCCATTATCCTCAACTCGACAGTGAGGGACAAGTAAGTTTATCTTAATTAGACATTAGTCAAATCTGATTTGAATAAAATAATAACTTATGATTGATTTCATTTTTTAGAAAACTCTTGCTCTTAACTAATTTAAGCGTGGCTATGGAATAGAATTCAGGCAAGATGAATGTTATAAAGTATTGAAAGAATACAACGACTATTTCAATATACATTAAATATTCAAGTGTATTGTTATAATCTATGTTGATCAGTTCCTTCATTGCCATGTTGTTTACTTCGATGATAAATGTTATGAATTAGTGTTGTTTTTTTTAATTAGTGTTATGGGTCGTTTTGGTATAGTGATATAAACCGATACGACCCTAGCACACAAAAACATTCATGAAAAACCTAAAATTTGGTAGCTTGGGTCGTCATGGTTTATAGGCATCGACTATGACGACTCCATTTGACATCTTGGGTCGTCAGGGTTCATAGGTATCTACCATGGCGACTCTATCGCACCCATAAGCTATGATCTATACGTAACGGCCAGTTGGCTCGTTTAAAAAACAATGGATGTTGGGTCTTTGATTTCTATAAAAGGAACCTTCTTCTCAACATATAATGTCTCCCAAACACTAATTATCTATCACCTTTCTCATCTTTCAAATTCTTTCCCATTTCTTTTTAATTTCTTCATCATCCGAAAATACAAAAACATCGTTGATAAATTCACACTCAAATAAGGTATTGTCGCAGTTAAAGTGTGGGTGTCGGTCATAAAATATGACAAACAACTCAAGATCAACATACATGGGCCCTTTTAAACTTTTTGAAACAGTATTTTATGGGTTTTTGTTGCGTTAGACGACAGTCAAAAATCAAGATCAGTAACAAACGTGAAGGAAAGATTCGAAATGATCTACGATCGGTGTTGGTTTTTTAGAACAAATTTGGTGGACATGATCGAGATGTATCTTCAAATCGAAACTTGGGAACAAGTAAGTACATTTCAAATAGATGTTAATCAAATCCGATTATATTTGATTATAATACCAACTATTATTATTGATTTCCTTTTTCAGTTTAAACTTGTTTTCAACAATATAAGACGGACAATGGAAAAAGATTCAGGCATGATGCATGCTATGAAGTGTTTGATAAAAATTTCACGTATTTCAATGATCTATGAAATTGATTAACTTCATTGTAATGATATGTTATGATCTATGTATGCCTTTTCTTTTCCTTTTAAATAAATTGCAATTACAAAATCCTGAATTAACTAATTCCTAAACAAACTCGTCAAAATCCTGAATCAACAAATTTTGCAACTTGGGTTGTCATGGTCTTTTGGTGTACGATGCGACCCTAACATAACAAAACATCAAGGAAAAACTAAAAATTATGTAGTTAGCGTCTTCATGGTATGTTTTTATCGATGATGATGACTCTGGTGTTCTGAGTAGCAAAGTCTTTCCCATGTTTGGAGTTGTCATGGAAATATTTAACAGGTTGACGACTCCTAATATGACCAGTTAGGAAATTATTTCCCAGTGATGGAGTCGTCATGGTCGAAAATAGCAGGTTGATAACTCCAACTCTGACAATTTTTTTCAAAATCTCCTAGGTAAGAGTCGTCATGGTATATGGTATGAACCGATGCGACCTAGCATACAAAAAAATCCAGGAAAAACCCAACTTTGGCAGCAAGAGTTGTCATGGTCTATTTCTATCGAACATAATGACTTTAACCCACCCATATAATGGTATATATTCGTCGTCATGATATATGGTATGAACTAGGGTTGTCAATGGGTACCGATTACCGGAACTGAAACTGGATCCAACGATTTCGGGTCCGGTTTTGGGTCCTAAAATTGGACTCATTAGCAACTTAGGACCCGACGGGTATTACCCGTTTGGACCCGTTAAGGTCTGCGGTTATTTATTCATTAATTCATCATATTAGCAAAATTCTAAGTCTTTTGCTAGTTTTGGCTTTGACTTTTTTTCACTTTTCATTTTTTTCTTATATTTAATCTTTATTTAGGACATTAAAAAAGAAATAAATTTTTTTATAAAAAAATGATTTGGATTCAAGCCAAAAAGAAAAATATATTAATTTTTTAAGATTATTTTTCATAGTTTTCTTAATACGCAACAGGTACCCGGGTCCGGTTTTGGATCCACAAGTTTAAGAACCGGACCCGACTTTTATAAGTAGTGTTCGAGTATGGGTCCGGGTCCAGTGGTATCCAGGAGGACTATGAACTGATGCGACTCTTGCACACCAAAACATCCAGGAAAAAACCAAAAATTACTAGCTAGGGTCATCATGGTCTATTGGTATCGACCATGACGACTACAACCCACCCAAATAATGGCAGACATGAGTCGTTATGGTCGACACCTATAGACAATGATGACCTTTGTAAAAAATCTTAGAATACCTTAGAGTCGTTATTCTCGATAAATTTTGACCATGATGACCCTAGGGAAAAAAGAATTCATGCAATAATATAATAAACATTGTATTCATTAAGGATTCTTCAAAATACAAAAAGACGAGTTCAAGTTCAAGTTCAAGAGACAATCTTCTGAAAGCGTGCTTCAAAATAAATGTTCAAAATATACAAATTCTCTCAAGGACGTACGAATAATCCCCGAAATCAAACTTTTTTGGAGATTCATCCAAAGTATTCCAAATGGTCATGCCATAATCATATTGGTTTGTCCTCTCCTTACAGAACTCTCCCCAACAATACTTGTTCATCGGTGGTAAAGGACACTATTCTTTTATCTTCAAACCGATGGAATGGTTATTGTTCACATGTGCCATAATTATTCTTCTCTTCTTTAGCTCTGCCTCACACCTAGTTCTTAAGGGTACATATGTCTTAGAGTTCTCTAGGGAACCCATGGGAGAATACATGAACAACACAAGTGAATGTGTCCGCCAAAAGTTTCCCACGCTAAGGAATTTTCATCAAAACCTTAGCACCGGGCATCTTATCCCCCTTTCGCCCTTTTACAGAAGAAACAAAGTTTTTGAATTTCTTTTCTTTTTCTTTTGCATCTCCTTCCAGCATTATCGAAATATAGAGTTCTTTGTCCTCTACAAGTTTTGCGGCCATTTTGGTTCTTGCACATTGGATTTGGGTGACATTCTCCTCGTCGGCTTCAATTAAATGTCCCAATTGTTCCGTTTCAACATAGAAACCACAGTGTCCATCATCGTCGACGTCATCGGTGGATATAAGGTAATCTAAGATGACATAAGGGAGTTGTTGTATGTAATCTTCGTACAACGTATGAGTAATACGATATGGCCTTTCTTGTAAATCCCTAGGGGTATGCCTATGTCCCCTTTTCCCTTTATGGTCACCATTTCACTTGTTTGGCTTTGTTGGGTCTCCAGGGCCGGCCCTGACTTTAATGATGCCTGTAGCAAGCGCCAAAAATGCTGCCTTGCACCTTAACTAAACGATCCTTTGACAAAGTCAACATATTTTGAGCATAAGGGGACACTATTTTTTGATCAACATGGTTTACACAACAAGCTCCTTTATTTATTTTATGTTGTTGTTTTTTATTTTAGGTGATAAAATTTATATATAGGATTATCTGAATTCAGTTAAACTTTTTTTTTTGCCTATCTTTAACTTGTTTGTATAATAAAATATAATTCATAATATATAATTTATACACATCCATAAACTAAAATAAAAATGATTGACAACAATATATTTAACAAAGAGATTTGCCGTATTGATCAATTGTGAATTAACTTAAAATCATTGGTCTTGTATAATCATTGATTGTACACGAAAAAAGTTGCATTTTTTGGTTTTGTGATACTTGAGCTCACAAACTGTAGAGAGGTAGGTCGTACACCTTTTACCTGATCCTCACCCTCACACAAAAATAAGCACAAGAGTTAGAACCCACAGAGATGAACGGGAGGTTAACGAGCAGATGAACAACTTGTACACGCTCGTAACACATAACAATCATATGTTCAAAGCCCACTTTGATGAACCTTTTACCCTTGCATTTAGAAATAGGAACTTCAATTCCTCCCATTTTTTGGTCGAGATTTTGACTTCAATTTTTTGATTGACAAATGGTATAATTAAGTACTTGTATCATCGTGTATAGCTATACTTATCTAGCTAAAGTTTAGGAAAAATTATTTTGTTGCCCCTAAAATTATTCAATACTACAAGTTACACCCATAAACTAACAATATTTGTGTATGTTCCATACGGTATAAGAACATATAATTTTTGTTTTGCTGCCCCAATTAGTTTGCTGCCCAAAGTTGAACTTTGTCGACTTTGGGCCAAGGCCGGCCCTGTAGGTCTCGACTAGAACTGTCAATGGTTCTGGTTCCTCCCGGGTACCACTGGACCCAGAACCGGACACAATTAAAAAAGTCGAGTCCGGGTCCTAACGGGTCCGGTTCCTAATTTAGTGAAGGTTATAGTTGATGGTTGTTTGTTATTCTCAATTCCATCTCTACTGCAGAACCAGATATGAGAGTTTCTTCTCATCCCCAGAACTGGACCCGATCAAAAACCTAAATATCCATCGGTTCGGGTATTTAACGGGTCTTATAAAATCAACTATAATTTTTTTTAAAATTCTTTTTATTGGCTTGAATCGAATAATTTTTTCATATAAAGTTATTTTTACATCTATGTAAATGTTCTAATTAAAGATTAAACCTTAAAAAATTAATGAAAAATGAAAAAAAATCCAAGTAAAACTAGACGAAGTTATTGAATTTTGTGTAAAATTAACAAGCAAATGACAAATATTCGGGTACCCGATACCCGCGGGTACCTGTCGGATAATACCCGCTATAACCCATTAAGATTTTGGGTCCAATCGGGTAATACCCGTCGGGTCCTAAGTTGCCAATGGGTCCAATTTCAGGATCCGGACCCGATTCACCTGGTTCCTGTTCCGGGTAATGGGTATCCATTGACATCTCTAGTCTCGGCCACATATTCAACAACATCCATATATTGCTGGCCTTCATTCTGTGGCTTCGATGGCAGCGTAACCTTCGGTTTCACTTGTCGGTCATTTTGGGTGCATACTTCTTTCTTTGGCAGACCCTTTTTCTTCGATGCAACTAGATTCTTAGACTCTTTATATTCTGCTTCGACATGCTCATGATGTGATGGATCTCTTTTTCATCTCTTATCTTCCTTCACCTGTTCTCTCAATGACATTTTTGTGTTTGGTCTACCTTGTGTTTTTTTCTTGGTTGGTTCCTCTTGTACTTCTAAAGATCAACGGACGGCCGTCCACAAGTTAGCAACCAATATTTGTCTTCTCGCACAATTCATTTTAGGGCAAGCTTCATTTATAACGCGTCCAATCTTTGTTTCTTCAAATTGTTCATCACATGCTCTTGTGGTCCTTGGGACGAAAGAAAGTTGCCTCCAGAACGGATCAATATCGTCAAGATGAATGACATCTTTGTATTCACCAAGCTTATGACGACAAAGGAGGCCGAGCCACGTCAAGGTCGTACAATTAAATTGCACCATAATACCGTCTTTCTCTTGATCCCTATATATTTTAAGTTCGACCATCATATAATGTATTTCCCATTGTGACACTTGGTAGGCTATACCCCTCAGCAAATCAGAATCCTTTATATATGCCAACAAAAACCTGTCCCCACTATGTTCCATTTACGTCGTTATCCGGTTGAGATCATTCAAGACGTGCTCATGAATAACTTCAATTACCCTGTGTGTGATGCCTCTGCCATACTTGTAGACTCATTTTTGAAGGGCTTATATTTATTGGTCCATTCATACATAAACTTTTTCATGTATGGACGTAACCATGAATCTTGGCGATAATTGACCATTTTGTTTTGTCCCTTGCGCCAATCATCGATAAACTTTTGTAAATTAGAAAAGTACTTGACCTCGGTAGTGGAATGAGCCAAATGGTCCCAATATTTTAGAAATTGCTTCAATTTCTCTCTATCTTCACCGTATTTTTCCTTTTCTCTTCTGCTCGTTCCTCTCTGAAAAGTTGACTCAAACACTCGTCTTCCTCCTTCGAAGCTGAGTACCGGTCTTTATCCTAGGCTTTTGGATATGACGACTACAATTTGAAAAGATATTGCACTGGATGTGCCACGTGCATAGAAAATATTGTACGAGTGGAAAAACATGTTGAATGACCTTCATCAATGCAATCTCTCTATCGGTAACTATAACCCTTCACCGCGGTAAATCAACCTCAATTGTTCCAACGCGTCTTCTTCTTCCTCTTTTTCCGAAAAACACCAAGCTACCGTGAATGGTTGCTTTTCCGAAGTATGACTGATAATATTGAACATCGACATGTTATACCGATTGGTCTTATAGGTACAATCTATCATCTAAACCTGAAAAAAACACTGAGCCAATTCCACCATCTTCGGATGCTCAAGAAAAATATGAGTCACTTTGTTGTCCGGACCCACCTTTGTTTGCATCGCCTACTCTGGTTTGTTTGCTAATCACTGAGATTGTTGCATAATTAAACTACTATTTAATTTATTTATTTTTTGCGTTGTTTTGGCAGCATAAATTATAGAAATGGTAGATAAATTATTCTTATCATCCTCCTTTATCTTATTAAGGATCATAAGAGGTATACTTCTCTTCATCTTCCGCACCGTCTCCATCTCACGTGACTTCAACCGGGAATATGCAGTGTGTCCAATAAGACTTTAGGGTAACACATGATTATGACTGCCATCGGGAACACTCCCCAATCTCCATTGACCACCTTCATAAATCCTATTGAATACAAACCTAAAAGGACACCGACACTATTTTGTATTAGATTTATAGACCCTCGTCGTCTTCTTTTCGTACTTACAATCCTTTGTTTTGTGGCTTACACGCTTGCGGCCTCTCTCCCAAATAATTTCAAACCTTGTAGGGATGATTTGGTTGATTTGAACCAACACTCATATTTTCTCTTTTGCCTTAGAGATAGCCCATTCCTTTTCCTTCATCTTACTTGCACATGTATTTATTGTGCAAATTAGATTGCATTAGAAGTATCCTTATATTGATGAGAAGACTAATCAAATAATTTGAGGGCATATATCATTTCAAAGGGTAGGTAACATACAAATTTAGTCATATAGTGGTGGGAAGTATCCGGCCCTATCTAAGCTATGGGTTCAGGTTCATCGCTTAGTTATTCAACCACCTACAAACAAAGAAATCATATGTAAGAAAACACATTGATAAGAGTCGTCATGGTCTCAAACTATCGACCATGACGACTTTTTTGATCTATCGGATTTGTGGTTTCACCAGGTTTTAGAGTCGTCATGGTCTGGTTTAGCAGGTTGACGACTCTAATTACCTGGAAATTCATGTCATTTGTCAAACCACGGAAGTCGTCATGGTTATACATCACGAGAATGGCGACCTTAGAAGCATTTATTTCCTTTTTTAACTTGCAACCAATACGTTTGGGACTCTCAACGACTAGTTTTTTGAAAAAACTAGCCGTTGGTTCCTTAAGATCTATAAAAAGACCAAGTTTTCGTCTCATATCCTCACCCCAACCATAGTTTTCAACTTTCAAATTCCTTTTAGTCTCTTGCTCATCCAAAAAAAAAAGAAAAAAAACCATGGCTACTTCCTACACTGAAAATGAAGATGTTTCCATAGTTATAGCATGGGTGACGTACACAACCCATGAAGAAGGTCTTAAGGAAATGGATCCAACCTCCAACAATACCTTGGATCCAAACTTTGGTTTATGGTTGAACCGTGTATTTATAATTTTTATTGTATTAGATGGAAATCGTAATTGAAGAACACTCAACAACGTTAAGAATAGATTCCAAGATCTCTTCAGAGAATTGGAAGCTTTTAAAGAGGAAATGAAAGCCGTAAAGAAAGCCCATCCCACATAAGCAGGTTCCATAAGAGTAAGTTTGTCAATAAGTATTTCATGAAAAATAGTTTTGATTAATACTAACTTAAAATTGATTTGTTTTTTAAGTGAAAAATGGCTCGGGCTGGATATGAGGCTGTCCAAGGAAAAATGTATGAGCATGATGATTGTTATTGTATCTTGGAAAATAATATCTATGATTTCACCCTATATAATTAAGTATTTAAATTGAATGTTATTATCTATGCTATTTATTCTCCTTCAATATTATGTTATGAAAGATGTATTATTTTCATTGCAATGTAATTCTTAAGAAAGATGTCCTTTTTGTTGCAATGAAATTCTTATGAAAAAAAAATCAAAAAAACTCCCAAATAGAGTCGTTAAGGTTATGAATATCGACCATGACGACTTCGTATTAAATTTGTAATGGTCGGCTAGAGTCGTTGTGGTATATGGTATGAACCGATGCGACCCTAACAATTATTTCATAGAAGGATTTTTGATTCAAGAGTCGTCATGGTATAGATATAGTACAGTAACGATTATTACTGAAAAAACCATGGAATGTTCGTCATGGTCATATGTTGGACCATAATGATTTTTCATAGCCTAGTAAAGTTGCAGGTAAGGGTCGTCGTTGTTGGATGTTACGACCATGACGACCTATGAAAAATTGTCATGGTAGTAACCTCACGACCATGACGACTCTTACCATGTGTATTTGCTTTCCCATAATGATTCGACGATTTTAACCAAAAATTCGACTATTCGTAGACTTTTAGTAGTTTACATGAGTTTTTTGAGCTCTAGGTTCTTCATTTTGAGCATTGGTTTCTTTATTTTGAGCTTGAGGTTCTTCATTTGCACCCTTATTTTCGGCTTTATACGTTAATCGATCAACATTATATATCCAATCCAATTGAGAATCTAAGTTAAAATTACCATCAACACAATCATCTTTGTTATTTGAAGCTTCTCCAACATCAATTTTTCCACTAGAATCACACATTTTTCTAAATCCTAGTTTTCACTTTTTTTCCCTCCAAAACCTCTTCTTCTTCTCTACTCATAAAACAAACAAAAAAAAATTCTTTAATTTTAATCATCACCGTAATCTATATAACTAATCTAAACTAATTAATTAACTAAACTAATCATGTATTAGGACTAATCAAACGAGGACAATTTAACTATTTATAAAATTATATAGCTAGAGGTAGGGGTATTACTTTTAAATGACCCTATTTCATCATTGCTAACTTCTTGTAATCATTATTGAAGTTTGTAATTTAATTTTAAACTTTTTTTCCTTCAAAATAATAGAAAAAAAGAAAAAAAAAACAATTTCACACTTAAATGGATGTGGTAAACAGAGAAGTCAAAAAGATTTATTTTCTGGGAGGTCTTTTATGGATTATTATTTATCAATTTATTAACAATTATACTTTATATGTAAAAAAAAAAATATGGACCAATTTTGTATTTAAATAAAAATTTATTTTTATAATCAAGTTCTTTTCTAACCCGTTATGGATTACGCATGTGTAGAATTTAAATTTTGATATTTTATAGAAAAAAAATGCTTGGACTAAAAAAAAAATTCCCTTTGTTTGAATTAGGGTTATTATTGGGTATCTAATTAATCGGAACGAACCAGACCCAGTTCATTCGGGTCCAGTTCCGGGTCTTAATTTGGACCCACCATTTAGATACCTAACGGGTATCGGATATCCGTTTATTTTATGAATTTAATAATTATTTTAGTAAAATTGAAAATATTTGTCTAGTTTTGACTTTAATTTTTCCCATTTTTTATTTTTTTCTTATATGCAATTTTTATTTAAAATATGAATAAAGAAATAATAAAAATAATTAATAAAAATAATTTTGTTTCAAGCAAAAAAGAAAAAAATATCAAGTTTTTTTCAAAAAAAGGTTTGATAGTTTTTCAAGACAGGTACACGAGGTTTTTATCAGATCCGATTTTGGGTCCACAAATTTAGGAACCGGACCCGACTTTTATAATCGGGTCCGATTCTAAGTCCAGTGGTACCCGGGAAAACCCCGACCATCGACAACCCTAGTCTGAATGTTCTGAATTCCAAAGTCCGAACCCTTATTATCTCTAAACTTAGAAATTAATTTGGTGCGAAATTAATTTTTGATAGTGTCAGATTTATTATTTTAATTTAGTGTCAGATTTCTCAAATATTGAGTTATTTCAAGTTTGCACAATTCTGAAGGTAAGGAGGAGAATGGAAAACTTTTATGTATTTTTTTTTCAGTTATACCTTTAGGATAATAAAATAGTAAAATTTAGAAATAACATATATCGCGAACTATGCCACGGATATTGTAAAGTTTATATCGTTGGAAAACATTTTAAAATGCTTACATAACAGAATATAAACATGATTATCAAATTATACGTATTTCTTATACTAAAATAATTAATTAAAAGAATAATTTCAGAATAATGTTTCGTTTAATAAACCTGTCTATATTTGGGCCTATGCAAATTATTTTGGCTCTAAGGGGTGTCTAAATTTATGCGAAAATACTAAATTACCTTTACAAAATCCTAATATTACAAACTAAAAGTAAACCTAATTACAAAAACCAATTACATTAACATATTTTTCATTTAACTTCCTTAACAACCGATTCTTCTTCTTCTTCTTCTTTTTCTCTTCCCCCTCTTCTTCTCCATTTCAAACCAAAACATCGTCGATAATCGGCGATTCAAAAAACGATTAATCGTTTTTATATAACGAAAATGGCAAGACGAATGAAGCATCCCATTGGAGGATCAAGTCAACCTAGTGGAAGCGATCCAAGAATTGGACAATCAATTCGATATAAACAATCTAAGAAGAAAACGGTTACGAAGGAAGAAGATGAAGAAACTCTTAGGTCCATACATCAAATGGCTCGATCAGGTACTTTTCTATCATCCCATCTCTCTAAATTAGGTTTCAATCACATACCAACACTCGAAAATTGAAAATTTTGATTTCTGGGTTTTCTGTGAAAACCAAAATCGTTGGATGTTCATGTCCACATCCAACGATTCAAATTTGAATCGTTTGATGTTCATTCCCTCGTCGAATGATTCCAAAGTAAATGAAAAGTCAGGAAGAACATCGACCTACAATCTTTCTATGTGGATATTAACATCTTACAATTCTAGGTCGAGTTGCAACTGAACATTTATATGAATCGTTCGATATGGACATAACTATCGAACGATTCAGGGTCAAGAAAAACCAAATGTGTATGTTGGTTTTTTTATCCTAGTATCGTTGGATATGAACACCAACATAGAACGTACGATTCTGAAATGTATAATGTTTTGAATCGTTGGATCTGTGCATCGTAATGGACGATTCTACTCTTGGAATTCCTAAATTCACTTGAATTTGATTATTTATTATCATATGTTGTCGTACTCTGTGGATATTAACATCTAACGATTCTGGGTCGAGTTGCAACTGAACATTTATATGAATCGTTCGATGTGGATATCACTATCTAACGATTCTAGGTAGAGAAAATGTAAAAATTTCAGTTGGTTTTTTAGCCTGGAATCGTTCGATTTGGGCATCCATATCTAACAATTCTAAGCAGAGAAAAAACCAAACTTTTTGTTGTTTTTTGACGATAGAATCGTTTGATGTGGACAACCATATCGAACGACTCTAATAAGACAAAATACCAATAGTTCAAGTTGCCTTTAACTTAGAATCGTTCGACGTGGACCTATGTATAAAACGATTCTATCAAGCCTAGTTTTGATATTTTCGATAACCCAAGAATCGTTCGATGTGGTCTTACATATCGAACGATTCATACAGAATATTTCACCTAAATTTTGAATTTTTCGAAAAAAATAGTCGTTGGGTCTACTTCTATATAAGGATGACCTATATCCTTGACCCAATTTGTCCCAAACTTACGCATTTTACTCACTCTCACTTCATCCACTACTCAAATAGATCCAGGGAAATGGATTGGGAACCGAATGAAGATTTGGAGCTCGTCAAGTTGTTCATTCCCGTCTTCCGTGAACGCCCTTTCGAAATTTATTCGATGTTTTGGAAGAGAGTTAAAGAATTCTTCTATGAACGCATCGGGAACCCTAACCATCGCAAACGGAAAGACCTCGCTTTTTGATTCTACTATATCAAAAGCGAAATACGAGAGTTCTGTAAAATTAGAAGAATGGTTCACGAGCATCATCCTCAAGCTTCTAATAACAAGAAAGTTAGTTCGACATGTTTATCCCTCTTTCATCGTCTGATGTTCGCATACTAACGTGTAATTGATTTAATTTCAGGTCGAACGATTGCATAGCCTATGGCGAATTCAAAACGGAGAAAAAATGTTCATGCACGGGAGGGAATACGTCGTGTTGAACCAACGTGCTCGGAGGTTCATTAACGATATACTAATGTGCGAGCTTCAAGAATACGCGTACTAGATCATGTAATACAATGCGCTAATTTCCTAAACTATGTAATGCAATACGCTAATTTCCTAAACTCTGTAATGCAATGCGTTAATTTCCTAAACTGTGAATGAATTTTTTTAATGAAAGTGTTCTAGAATCGTTTTATAATAACATAAACATTGACCGATTGTACGAATCGCCCTTTGTTAATGGTCATATCCACCGATTCTGGTATTCTTCAATCACGAAGAATACCAACCCAGAATCGGCATACGTTGTCCATCGTATCCACTGATTCTGGGTTGATTAACTTACAAAAAAAAAAAAAAAATTCTGAGATTTTTACATGTTTTGGTGATTACTTAACACTAGTTGATTTCACCACTAACACGATTAAATAACTACTAATTCAATTAATTAACACTAATTAGGGTTGTTTGGTAACCATTATTTTAATGATTATCAACCAATAATCAGTTATGCAAGCCCATAACCAATTCCACAGGTGTTTGGTAACATTTATAAAAACCTATTATTTTAAGTTGAAATATAAAAAGGGTCTTGTTAACTTGTATCCCCATATACATGTTAAGGTTCACTAAAAAAAGAAACATTTCATTGGAAACAAGTTTTATTTGATTTATTGCATTGAAAACAATAATTCTTTGCATTGGAAACAAGATTTGTTGTTTTCAATGCAAGAAAAACCAATTTCTAGTAGAATAAGACAAAAAAACATATTTTTCAATGCAAATAATTGGTGTTTTAATAAACCTTAATATATATATATATATATTGGGATACAAGTTAACAAAAAGCCTTTAAGGAACCTTAACATATATACCGTGATAGAATTTAACAAAAGCCATGAAAAAATCCATTAAATCCATAGTTAGATAAAACCTGTTTATTAAAAATATAATAATAGTTTTTTTTATTATATCAAAACTTAAATCGCGTTTTTTTTCCTCTTCTCGTTTTTCTTTCTTTTTCTAAACTGCACAAGAGACAGAACGAGAAAAACCATGGCCAAAGCTAGATCTTTCATCCTTCCCTCTCTTTATTCTTATTTCTATCCTCTCTGATTCATCTCCTACCCTTCCCCTTCCCTCTCTTGATTCCAATTTCTCTACCTTCTGATTACTCTTCAAGCCCTAAATATTTGTGAGTGGTGAGTTCATCTTCTTGTCGAAGTTGAAGAAATTCAAATTCGAGTAATTATTCTTAAGTGGGTTTTTGATTTGTCTTTCATAACTTCAGTTAGGGTTTTCAACTGTTGTTTTCTCTGCTATTTTTTTTTGATATACCTAAAACTGTTTATAAAATTTCCCCACTGATATTGGTATAAACTAACATTTAGTACTTCTGTTTATGATGCTTAGAGAAACCCTTGATTAACTATTTTTGATGTAATCTAATTTTTGGTTACTTAGAAAAGAGAGAAAAACAAAGATGAGAATCCCTTTTGTTTTACGGATTTATGAAGGGTTTTTTTTTTGGTGAAAAAGAGAAAATACGTTTCTAAATGCAACAAACCCCTTCATTACAAAACACTTGGGTTGTTCAATTCTTAACTTCAAAATTTGATTCTGGGTTGTTCTTATTAGAATTTTAAGAGTTAAAAAAAATGTCAGGAAAATCTTGTTTTGGCTCAGGGGATTGTGATTTTAATATCAAAAGAGTTCTTAGTCATGGTGGCCGTTATGTTCAGTACAATGTTTATGGGAACTTATTTGAAATTTCTAATATAAGTATATTTGTCCTATCAAACATGTAGGTAGAGGAGCTTATGGCATTGTCTGGTAAGAATATTATGATTTCTCGGTCATCTTGTAAGAAAATTATGATTAGTATAAGATTTGCAGGTTAAGATTGTAGCTTAAGGTTTTGAAGTTTGATGGGATAATAGATTTTGTGGAAGTTATGCATTTCTTTTTTTCTTAGTGTTGACAATACTCTCCTGGTGGATGGTTTATGTCGTAATACATAGTGTTAGTTATTTGGATCGAAGCTTCATCATTGCGTAAAACTTACGGATGATGTGTCACTTACGCTATCCTGCATATCATTATTCGCCTTTTCAATTTTAACTTTGTGCTGGTATTTTGCATACGCCTGTCAGCAGTGTTGTTGTAGTTCAATGAGATTAAATGTTCTGTTCTTTATTTTTTGTATAGTTCTGCTGTAAATTCAGACACGCATGAAGAGGTTGTGATTAAGAAGATTGGCAATGCATTTTACAACATGATAGATGCCAAAAATACAATGAGAGAAATCAAGCTTCTACGCGCCACATGGATCACGAAAATGTAAGTTACTGAGCAAACAAAATGATATCGAAAGTTTTTGTTATAGAATGACATATCTAAATTTTAAGATGTTTACGATGAGACCAAACAGAATGATATCGAAGTAGTGGCCCAACCCTTCTTATCCATCATTGACTTGCCAACTAGGAGACAGTTCCAATCTGAACATTAGTCTTGCAGGACACAGTTTGGTTTGCCAGCTAGATATAAGCAATTTTCTCGTGTTGTATATACATAAAATTAGTATGTAATCCATATGCATTTTGTATGTATTTTGTGTCATTATATTTTATCACTAATAAAATTGCATTTAAAATTGAGCTACCTAAGTCATTATTTGTTCATCAGAAACAAACAACAAGAAAATAAAACACTTAAGTTTAGTGTTAGTTGTTTAGGTACCTCGATCCAGCTTATTGTACTAGTTATCATTTGTCCTCGCTCACTGTACATCCCTTGAACATTTAGAATTTTGTTTATAAGCTTGTTTAATTTCATATCAATATGTACTGAATTATCCTTTATTAGGATATGGAATCCGACGAAGAGCTTGAAAACTACACCTTATGACTTGTGGTTGGAGCATTTATTGAGAACCAAAAGGGGCGTATATGCAGGGAACCTTGTAGAACTTCCATATTGACGGGCCATCAACACATGCAAGAGACTTTGCACGGCCATCCGCGTAGATGTTATGAACATTCTCAATCATGTTTACTAAACAAAATTTGTTAGTGTATTGAACTATGGTTAAATTTGTGTATTTTTGGTTTTAAAAGAAAATTAAAATGATAATGAAAAACATGTTTACCAAACAACTTATCATATAAGTGATTTTTCTTTTTTAGATAATTAATTGTTCCAAAAAGGTGTTTGTAATGTAATGAAATAAGTATTTGGTGGATTTACACCACACTTATACCATCATTTTTTTATCTCATTTTCACCTCTTCACTTCCCCACTACTTTGTAACCACCACCACTAGTATTAATGGGTAGTAATGTGTGCATGCCCTTATAAATGCTCATCTTTTTCTCCTTATAAATAGAGAGCATTTCCTTTGTAACGATACATCTCAATAAAAAATATTCTTCATTTTCTCTTACTTTATGTGTCTCTTTTTAGTTTATTATATATTATCACACACGTAGTTCTACTGGCTGATCGGTATTTTTTTTTCTCTTCATAAAAACTAATCCTTTCCGGTTTTATAATTTTTGATTTTTCTTTTAATTTGAGTTTCTACATATGTACTCATTTAATTTGATTATATTATGATCAAATCATAGGTATATTAGTGAAAAAATGTCTTTTGTTTTTTCTTCTATATCATACTATCTATATTTATTGTCTTTCAAATATTAATAGGATAATTGATATCTAACAAGAGATTAACCAGTAAATACTTACTAGTGTAATGGATTTCCTGTGACATGGGCGTAATTTTATTACTGTCGTGTCATGTATCCTAACCCTGAAAGTATATTTTCACTGATCCCTTTTTTTTCTTTTTTATATTCTTAATTTTTTTTATCAGATATGAAGTTCTTGTGTCCCATCGCATACGACTATAAAGTATTAGGCGCTATTTTGTCCTACATAACACTTTGGCATTATGAACTATTTATATTTTTAATTTTTTAATTTTTGGCTTATGTGACGCATTAGTCAGTACAACTTGTCTTTATGCAATCCAATTCTTTCCTATACCATGCAGTAATCAGGGTTGACCAGACGTGAATATTTACGAGTATTTAAATAATATTTCCATTCTAACATATGCTTTCCGAATTATTTTTAAAGCATTATACGGAGGCTTTTTATTTCAATAGAAAGGTTTTTCATGGTTGAAGGCTAACCCAATTATTGAATAAAGGATACCCTATGATAATAGTAAATACTTATATTATCTTTTACTCTATAACCTAAACAAAAAACCTATTAAAACCTAAATAAAAGATTATTTTTCTTTCCAACCGTAACTTCTCTTCAACTCTCTTTCTCCCCATTTTCTTTTCCATCAAATTCATCGTCTTCGAATAATCGTCGATTCGAAAATTTATAATCGTCAATCAAACATTACAATAAAGATGACAAATTTTACTAAAGGTATGGAAGGTAGCACTGATTTGAATCAAAATCAATCAAACAAAGAAAACCGAACTCATCAAGAAATTGAAGAACATACCAGTGGTAAAGGCAATCAAACTCCCCAACCACAACCAATGGTGTATATGAGGTATGATTCTACAATAACCCATATTATTTTTCTCCTTTTTGTGATCGTAATGTGTTAGAATGATTGATTTCAAAGAAAAATTAGGTTTCCAGAAATATTTACGGTTGGGTTCTGTTCAAATACCAACCGTAAATATAAGTTCTCAAGAACTTACGGTTGGGAATCCAACCGAAACTGGTTTTTTCTAAATTTTACGTTTAGGTTATTTCCAAAATCAACCGTAAATCGAGATAAAGGAGATGAAGATGAAAGTTTATGGTTGGGTTCGATTCTGAACCCAACCGTAAACTATTTTGCAGTAAAATAAAAAATGGTATTTACGGTTGGGTTCGATTATCAATTCCCAACCGTAAATTATCCTGGATAGTTCAATTTTTTTGATGATTATTTACGGTTGGGTTCGATTGTCAATTCTCAACCGTAAATTCTTCTGGATAGTTCAATTTTTTTTTATGATTATTTATGGTTGGGTTCGATTGTCAATTCTCAAACGTAAAATCTCCTGGGTAGTTCAACTTTTTATTGATGATTATTTACGGTTGGGTTCGAATGTCATTTACCAACCTTAAACATGTTTACGGTTGTGTTTGATATGTGTAACCCAACCCTAAAGAATTCTGAATTTTCAAATTTTTGGTTATTTGTGTTGAATTGTTTGGAAATTATCTAACTTGTGCTTTCAATTTGTATTGATTGTATGTTGTAGGAATAAGGATAGGGCAAAACCCAAGAACAAGAGGGGTAATAATTTAACACCGGTTGATCACACTCCCACCCCTCGCCACGAAGTTCATTTAGGGGTAGATAATAGAGGCTTGAGAAAGAACGATAAGAAGAAGAAGAATTTTGAGGTAGGGGGTGGTTGCTCTAGACAAGAAGTACTACCTCAAGATGAATCCCATATTTTCGAAGACTTCGAAGATCTACCGGTGGTGAGTGGAGGTGCGCTTGTGATTAGATAACCACCACAAGAGGAAGAATGTGATGAAGAAGAGACGAACGGATAATAATTTGTCGATCAAGGCAAAGGTAAAGAAATTTTTGTTGCTTCGCCTTAACCTCAATGAAGGAAAGAAATCCAAGGAAGAAACCTTCATCGAAAGGCAAGCATATTCCCAAATGCAAAGACGTGTTGTTGCCTAAGAAGAAGAATGGAAGACTTTGGAGTGAGGCCCCAGACAGGTCTGCAATATTATTTGGTTATCCGCATTCATGGGCTGCCAAAGTTGCTGAGACTAGGGTATTAATCTAAAAACTTCTCTTGTTTTTTTAAATTTCCGTTTGTTTAACTTCAAGTTATAACTTGTTGGTACGATTTTGATTTTAAAAAATTGTTTTTATTCTTTGTAGGATCATACACAGGCCGTGAAAAAATTGCTTCGTCAAAGGGCTCAACAGTGGTCGTTAGCTGAAGAATGTAAAGCTGGCGTGTTCTCTTAAATGGTACCGGGTTAGCTCCCGGAATTACCAATTCTATGTTGGAATATGACAGTGTTACCTGCACAGCCTTCAGGGAACGTTATTGGCCTGAAACCGATACGTTTCATCTCCTATCGGCGAGATGACAATAACGTCGGATGATGTCAAGTCAATTCTTAACTTACAAGTTGAAAGAAAAGCCGTGTATGAAGATTTTGACAACAACATTTCTTAGAGTGATCTCTGTGTCCTTGTTAAAGACGCACTTGGATGGGAGAAGACAGAAGTTGAGTTAGAGTTTAAACTGGCTGCTGGAGATAAACCGGTGAACTTCCGAAGAAAGGTTTAGGTATGACCAAGAAGATCTTGTTGTATAGTCTGAGGGAGAATTTTGGAGGAACCCTGCAATTGGAAAAGGATGGGGTCATCATAGATGAAACTAAATCTATGTGTACAACCAAGGCGTATCTTCTATATATGCTTGGTACCATCTTCTTCGCTGACAACTCAGGAAATATGGTCAACGCTCACTTTCTGCAGTAGTTGAAGGATCTTCAGAAGACGCATGAGTATTCTTGGGGAACTGCCACCCTCGCTTACCTAATTTCCAACCTTAGAAAAGCTTCGAGGGTTAGAGGTACTGAGATTGCCGGGAATACTGGTTTTCTTCAGGTAATTTATTGTTGGAATTTCAATGTTTAACTTCAAAATTTTTTTGCGCATTATCTTATATTAATATTTATTATCTTCATAGGCATGGGTCTATGATCACTTTCCGAGCCTGGCTCCTAAGACGGAGTGGAGCAGTGATTTTACTGGACCTACAGGAAAGAAATTCATATTCACGTGTACTCAGTCAAAGCGTAAAGAAGTACAGATAGCAAAGAAGAGAAGTGAAATTGATGCTTTCACCGTAGAAGATGTCGTGTTTGATTCTTATGTGAAGATTGACGTAGTTGATGATGGAATAGTAGAAGATTTACATCAATTCTCGGACGTGTCAGGCTACAACGGGCCTTTGTACCATCCGTTTGGGTTCGTGATGTGCAACCTCGTCAAACTCTCCACCGATATGGCTATGTCCAAACCAAGGTAACAATCGAAGCCTTTAAATTTTGTGTGAATGGCTCCATGATAGAAGGCCCAAGCATCGTGCTCAACTACATCCCAACGCCTTCGGTCGCGGTTTGGAACAACCGCCATAAACCGGAATACCAAATCCAAAGGGAGGAGGTAAATCCATCTCCGGGCACAAAAGAGGCCGTAGAAGATTACTTGGATTGGTATCGTCATTTTGGTCATCCAAATGTGATTAATATTGATCAGGAATCTATAAGAATACTTCAGAGGGGTCAAGGAAACAACAAAGGAGATGGTCTCAGTGATGTTTGGAAAAAGGCATATTTTAACTTGGTACGTAAATTACTTATGTTATTAATGTTTTTAAGATCTATTACTAAAGATTAAAGCAATATTTGTTTTCATATGTGAATAGAAAAAAAAAAGCACTTGCATTGGCAGAGTCTATGACTCCATGCATAAGTAGAGGTGATGTGATGACGATTGAGCAACAAAAGAACCTGCAACACAAAATGAGGAAGCTTCATGAATCAAACGAAGATGAGACGGTACGAAGCTTAAAGAGGAGTAGAGCCGATACAAGAGGTGCGAATACTAGCCAAAGAGAGCCGCAACCTAGTGATGAAGACATACATGATGAAGCCGAGGATATGCAAGGTGGTGCTCGTACTCGTGGCGGTCATGTTGGTGCTCGTACTGGTGGTGGTCATGCTGGTCCTCGTACTCGTTGTAGCACGAGGAAAAAAAGAGTTCGTCATGGTGATCGACATACCCCTCCTCCTTCTCCTTAACTCTACGTTGATTCTAAAAATTGCGTCAAAGTAAGGGTTTTTTTGTGGGTGGATTATAACTTCTTGCGACAATATTCATATCTCAATTTAGTTAGAATGTATGAGAAAGTTTTTATCTTAAATTGGTCTAGCTAAATTTCATGTTTTATTTACAAAAATTTCAAGTTGGAAACCAAGCAAAGGAGAAATCAACTCAAAAAACAAAACAACTGATTATTTACGGTTGGGTCCGCATGTCCATACCTAACCGTAAAACAGCCACAACCATATTTCCTAAAGTTATGGTTGGTTTTTGAATCAAAACCCAACCGTAAATATTCCTGGACCCTTTTACAGTTGGGTTCGATTGACAATTTCCAACCGTAAATTATCCTGGATAGTTCAAATTTTTTGTTTTGAAGATCATTTACGGTTGGGTTCGATTGTCAATTCCCAACCGTAAATTCTCCTGAGTAGTTCAATTTTTTTTGATGACTATTTACGGTTGGGTTCAATTGTCAATTCCCAACCGTAAATTCTTCTGTGTAGTTGAACTTGTTTTGTGTTGATTCTTTACGGTTGGGTTTTTGTTTGTTTGAATGGCCCTATTTACTTTAAATCTAGTAAAATTGAATGAATAAGTTTAAAAATTCAATTTTTAAACCCAAAGTTGGAGTGAAAGGAAATACAAAAAATAAGGGTCCAGGAACATTTACAGTTGGGTTGGGATTCAAAAAACCAACCGTAAAACTGTAGGGGAAAAAATGACAGGTTTACGGTTGGGAATCAAAAATCGAACCCAACCGTAACTGGTGCAACAAATATCCATGCACATAATGTGTTACGGTTGGGTCCTATGCTAAAACTCAACCGTAAAACTGTTACGATTGATTGTTCAGCCATGAAAATATGGTTACAGTTAGATTAGGATGAACACCTAACCGTAATTGTTAGTTACGGTTGGGTACGATGCTGAAAACCCAACCGTAAAACTGTTACGATTTGGTTTTCCGCCATGAAAGTACGGTTACGGTTTGGTTAGGATGAACACCTAACCATAAATGTTGTCTACGGCTTGGTTCGACAAGAAAACCCAACCGTAATGTTCCTTAAATCACAAACAAAATCATATTTTTTTTACGTAATTTCATCAAATTTGAGCCATAAAAAGACCAAGAGTTTAAGTTAGAGGTATATCTGACTACTCTGGTTGAGTGAATCAAAATCTAGGGTTTTTACAAAAACTACAAAAAACTCTCTTTCATTTCTCTACTTTTTCTTCCCACCAAACCAAAAAGAAAAAAAAAATCGATTTGATTTGATTAAGTATAAGATTATTTTAGATTAATTATTATTAGTATAATCTATTAGTTAAGTAGTTTTACCAATATTAACTAAACATGAATAGTTTAGCCATTATAAAAATATAATGGATAAGAGGTTTTTTAAATTCATATCTAATGTTCCTAATTTGTCTTCACATGAAAAGCCTCTCTATTGGAATGAAAAACCCCTGTACGAGACTTCTTATTTTTAGAATACTTATATTCGTGTTAAATTCATAGTGTTTTTCCACCTCTTTGGGTACATGAGATCACAAAATATCTTAGTTTAAAATGCACACTCGCAATTGACGGATGAACTACATCACGTATGGGATGAACGTATTTATTTTTCTTTCTTCAGCCTGATACTTTCTTTTGGATAAAGTATTATTTCCCAAGCTTTTTTGACGTAGTCTACATATATTTTTATCTATATCCTCATTAGTTTCAATATTCAAACTGGACCTGTGAGTATTAGTGACCTATGGTTTTACACCCATTAACCAATAGAACTCAATTTCTTTCATTATTGGAAGGATATTAACGATGGTTCGTATGGTTTTTATCTTCTTTAATAAGGAACCTTTTATCTTCCAGTGGGTAAAACAAAACGTCTAGATTAATCGTTTTGGATTTACATATATCCTATACCTATAAAAAGGTTGTGTTGACATTAAAGTTTATACAGTCTGACTGTTATGTCTTTGCCGGAAATATTAACCGACATAAATAGGGTTTTTCCATCAACCATTGTTGTCATTGGATTCTAGACACCAGGGTTTCCATCTCTACAAAAAACCTTAATCCACTATAATCTTTTGATCTTAAAAAGATCACATGTGGATCTTGATTTCTATCCTTAAAAAAAAATCAATGAATTATACAATAACTAAGTAGTATATATAATCTCTTCATCATTAATTTCCGCAGTAATGATGTAGAAGAGAAATATGCGGTTTACAGAAAACTTAAATTAGCGAAGTTAATTCATTCATTGACTTGGTAGTCGATTATATGAGTTTTGTTTTTTAAGAAACCTCTAAAACCGAAGCTACTATTCTTTTAAACCTCCAAGCTAATATTCTTTCCATATATTTCTTTCTGAAAAGAATAATTTTAATCGTAATTAGTGAAACACATGGCTTGAAAATCCTACGACAAAGAAACTTGGTTGTCTTTTATTGCTCTAAGAAATATAGATGATTCATATATACGGTTCAAAATTAATAAAGATAATGTTTTTCCGATTCATTTTAGAAAGATTAGATGATATCTGAGATGGTTTTAAAAAATCACTAACAATCAAATTCACAAAAAGGTGATAATTGGTATATTCTACACCATTTATCACTTCAGTTCCATCGATTATATCACCATTATTATGGTTGTCTACCGAGTGTGGGTCGTCTACTCGTCTTTGAAGGTGTAAGGCCATTTTAATGATCGTCGATCTTTTTATGATGACAGTATAAATTTCAATCTCCAACTAGAAATTTTAAACTTGGTAAATCCTCATCGATCTCGGAAAAGTTGTGTATAGGATCGGTTTTTACAATAAAAGAAAAAAAAATCCATTGGAAGATGGTTTATAATTTCTATTACTCTAATGAAAGTGTAATCACCAAAAAATGATGATATTGTAACTTGATTACCTTCATGGTAGTCAATCACATGCATGGTTCATAAACCTACCACCAATTAAGTTTGGCATCTTTATCCGTTGAATGTAGATTATGTTATTTTATATTCAGTTCCTATTCATTTACAAGAAATCATCCACCTAACCACAAAATGGATTCCCATATACGATGACTAAAACGACAATTTTTATTTTTGTCGATACGATTTTAATAAATCGTAGAAACTAATTGGTGTTTTTTTTTCTCCATTGTTCTTATAAGATGAAAGAAAATAAATCGTCTAATAAGCAACCATCAAATATAATTTTATCATCAAATATGGTTTTATTTAATAGTAAATCATTGGTTGGTATTTCTTACAAGCAACCATTCATCAACTACAAAATGGATTTTTTTCCCCCTAAAAAGAAAATAATGATATTTGCTTCATTATTTTTAAAGAAGTGTATTCTCTATATCAATCCTAAAATGATGAAATACCTTTATGGTATTAAAAATTGTATATATCAGTAAACGAGGAATTGCTACATTCTTGAGGGATATTGAACAATTTTAATTTTTCCTCGTGGTAAATCTCCGAAATCAAGACCGTTTCACTTGTAGTTGGAATACGGAGGACACAAAAGATCAAAGGGTGTGCATCCGGCTTGTCAGCCAATATCATGAGTCCTTGTAGTGACTATATTGATCTTGATTTAATTTTATTTTAATAAAGAAAGTGTCCATAATTTCATTCTAAATCATTATCATGTTGGCCTAGAGGTCACACAGTTATTGGAGATTTGTTTGCATATTTTCAATGCTTTTGGTTTTAACATTTTATTTTTTTTATTTTGTTCCAAAAGTAGTCCATGGTTGATGGTAAATATGTATGTCTATTAAGACTGCAATTTTTTTTTATGTCGAAAGACATATTTCAGAATGAGTATACGTCTTGAATTAATTGGATAATACTTTATGAAACTTGAAGTTTCGTATATGAGATGAAAAAAAATTCTTCCATGATCGGGGGAGAGTATACACTACTAGAAGATATTGGGGTTAATTAACTTACAATTAAGTTATATCAATCTCTCTCCCAACATGATCAAATTGAAAAAGGTTTCACTAATAATAGGTGTGAAATATCTCATTTTGCTTTCCTCTTGAAAGGCAAATCCAATCACATATAACAACAAGTAGCGATTTTGAATAAGCTACAGATAGTGCTTCAATAGAGTAAACAAGACCCACATTCTCATAGTCTCCTCACTGGAAAATGGAGATTACAATGCCCGCCGGCGCTGGTATTAGTAACTGATTGATTTTTTTCAATATATACATACGTTTGAGAATTATGTGGGATCATAGTAAGCTAATATGATTGTCGATTATTAACAGTAGCTACTGAAATAATAAAAGATGGTGGTTATTAACCCCTCTACAGAGGAATATCTACATATGTGATTGGTTGGCATACAATCCGAATTAGGTTGGATTAATCTCTTGGATGGCGTAACTTTGGATCCAAGACTTAACACCTTAAAGATGGTATTGTCCTAACGCGTTATACGAGAAATATATCCGTTGTAAAAATGATTTGAGGGTTTCATTTTAGCTCAAACCCTAGGATTGGTTCAATATTTTGTTCTCCTTATATAATACATTTGGCGTGGTAGTCCTTTAAGGACTTGTATTGCATTTGAACAAGAAATATGGGCGGAGAACATATTAAAATTTGTAATCTGTGGAGGATTCAATTATATTCAGGAAGCCACCTGACTTGATTATATCAGGTTCCAAAATCCGTTATGTGTTTTTAGAAATTTGGTACAAAGCCAAAAATCCGGATTAGTTGACGATATCAACTTTATAGGTCTCTTGAAGAGTCCTTAAAAACACTAAAATCAACGCTTAGCAGCATAAATTCTATAATTTCTTGATTTGCGCAATTAAGAATTATGCTAGCGTAAAGCTTGCCTGTTAACTAGACTATAAAAGAAAATTGATGCTTATTTTCTAAACTCATATAATTGAGTTAGCATCCACAAAGACGTCAAAAGTTATACTTTTTCCCTTCGTTTTAGGTTTTGTCCCATGTGGTTTTCCTGACAAGGTTTTAACAAGGCAACATCTCGCTGACGTTGAATTTTCATTCGAAATGTTGATATTGTGCTTTTTTTCCTTCGTCCAGATTTTGTCCCATCGGGTTTTACTGGAAAGGTTTTAGTGAGGTAATTTAATTCGACATTGTGGTCATCCAAGGAGGAGTTGTATATTTTCGTCTATCTATTGGATGCCCATATTTGATTAGACCAAAATCAACATAACCACCTCCTAGGATTTTTGATTCCTTCTGAACCACATAAAGTTTACTCAAAGATACTGTTTTTGTTTGTTCATGTATGGTAATGTATTCGTATCTTGGCACTTTGATGAAGAACATACATCAACTACTTTTGCAAACCATCTCCGAGAAGCTAACAATCCAAGACACAAGTCCTCAATGTACTTAAAGAAGCATGAAGACTCGAGAACACTAGTACCACAAGACTAACACAAAGGAGGACTTCATCAACTAGCAATTTTCTGCATTCAAGAAACTCGTTCATCGAAATTGAGAAGTCTCGACTCAAACATTTGCAAACCAAGATTTAACTGAAGTACTTATCAGGGGGAGAAACATAGTAAAATGTATTTCACTGGAAAATTATGTTGTACTCTTTTTCCTTCATCAAGGTTTTTTCCCACTGGTTTTCCTTATCAAGGTTTTAACGAGGCATCATGTGTCCAACACTACTCTATTTGTTTTGTACTCTTGTTCCTTCGCCTAGGTTTTTTTCCTTCGGATTTTCCTACCAAGGTTTTAATAGGGCAATGTTAGTAGTGTGGTGTCATCCAGAAATAAGTATTTGGTGGATTGACACCACAGTTACACCATCATCTTTTCATCTCATATTCACCTCTTCACTTCCCCCACTACTTGTAACCACCACCACTAGTAGTAATGGGCAGTAATGGGTACATGCCCTTAATTCCATTGTAAATGCTCATCTTCTTCTCCCTATAAATAGAGAACATTTCCTTTGTAATGATACATCTCAATAAGAATTCTTCTTCATTTTCTCTCTACTTTCGATGTCTCTTTTTAGTTTATAACATGTTAAAATTTATTACAAAAATGATTAATATCATAATTATTTTTTAATTTATGATTATCTATAATCAGAAATTATAATTATAATTTTTACCAAACAAGACCATTAATCATGGGGTAAATTAGGCATTGACATAAAATAGGGTTGATAAGGGGTTTTGGCATTTACTTCATAATGATCATATTATTATTATTTTTTGTAGAGCCAAAATAATTCTTGTAATCCCCAATATAGCCAGGTTAATGAAATAGCTCAATTCTTAGGATTTTTTTTTAAAAAATATGTAGCTTAATATTTGAGAAACAGAGGGAATAGAGTTTAATTTAGTGTCTGGATTTCCAACATTCCAAAAGCTTCACCAGGTCGATAGCGAACACTAACCGCCAACGCCTCCGAAACCACCACCACCTCTGTTCTGATGAAAATAGAAAAAAAAATCAGTTTGATCAAAAAAAAAATCACGATTCCAACAAATGAGTAACGAAAAATCCAATCCAACTTATTAAAGAACATTTAATTGGAGGATACCTCCATAAATTGGGGGACATATGATAAAATAAAATATAGACATTTTGAAAATAAAATTTAAGATGAAAAAGAAAAAATTTAAGTAAAAAAAATTAAAAATTAAAAATTAAAAATAATTAAAAATTAAAAATAAATAAAAATGAATAAAATATAGAAGGGATAACTTAATTATTTATAGTTTTTAGGACATCCCTTATCAATATACCTAGGTTGGTATAATCCTAAGTATCCCCTAATTCATAGGGGTATTCCCAATTAAAGGTTCTTATTAAAGTATTTCAAAATTAATAAAAATAATTTAAGATATTATCTGAGTAAAAGTCCTCAAACTAAAAAGATAACCCCTCATATCAGAGTTTCTGAATGTGATACTCCATCCCCACAATCTTGGGCTTTTCTTCTTCTTAACTTTAGTTAGCAATATTTCGAATTATTCGTGAATTATACACAAATTATTCTAAATCATTATTTTATAATATCATATGCAAATTTTCAACCTAAAACAAATTTTACGTATATTTATAAATTAACTGACTATATATATCCCGTATAATACTTCGTCACATCACTGTTTTCTATCATATTTTAATCTTCTAGCATCTAATTTTTTTAAAAAATATTAATTCTGAAAGATTTTAAATCGGTGACTATGGATATGCCAATGTAGTTCGTTAAAATTAATAAACCTTGGTAAAATTAACATAATTTAGAAGATAATGTATGTCGAATTTATCTTGTCGAATTCATATTTCTAAAACGAATTATACACGTACATATGTCGTTCTGAATTACTGCCAAATCACTAACTGTTAACCGAATAATACACCGGATTTACATTCCGCCAAAACGAATAATACTCATACGTTTGCCGTCCCAAACTTCCATGTACCCCGAGTTGCTAACTAGGTTCTTAACTGACCAACCAGAGCTAGAGACAGCGAGTGATGGTGAAAGGCGGCAAATTCTTACTCTATGGGGTGGACCTTGGTTCATTTAAGGTCATTAAGATCTGGTGGGTCTCCATGCAAACATAGGTCCTAAATTAAATCTAAGAGTCACATTAACATACTCTCAAATCAAGTGTCAGTGCGAGATTGATTGACACACATTAAATTACTCTCAAGACTCAGCTAGTGAGTCAACTTGAATCAGATGCTAAGGACCGGTCAAACAGTTCACACATTTTCTTTTTTGGTAGAAGGTTAAGTCGTTCAAACGTACTAAGAAAGCACAAAGGGATACAGACTAGATACCAACGAATTCCAACTTCGGTATTCATTACAAGATCTTCATTTCTGTATGAAGGAGGAATAACAGTGAGAAAATGGGGAGTGGTACTACCCTTGAGAACACACCAACATGGGCCGTAGCTGTTGTTTCCTTTTGTTTCATATCGATATCACTCGGTTTAGAACACTTGATCCATCTACTTACTGCTGTAAGTACTTTCTTTCTGAGATAATAATGCTGTATATGTTAACATAGGATCCTTTTTTTTGTCTATAAAAACTCTATCAAATACTTGTGTACATGCAGTGGCTCAAGAAACATGGAAGAAAGGCCTTGATTGAAGCCTTGGAGAAGCTTAAATCAGGTGATCCGTCCGCTATATGAAAATAATTTCTCTATCTCCTGATTATCCATGAACGACGAGTAATTTTTAATTTTAATTGGTGTGTGGTATTGTAGAAATGATGCTATTGGGGTTCATATCACTTTTATTAGCAGCAACACAAGGACCCATTTCGAAAATCTGCATAAGCCACAAAGTTGCAGAAACTATGCTCCCATGCCGCAAAATCACCAGCATAACTGAAACACTATTGGCAGACAGAATCAGTCTTATAAATGATAGTACTATTGCTCAACCAGCAAGTTACGATTATTGTTTTTCCAAGGTAATTATGCCCTTCATCCTTATCACTGTAGTACTAGAACCTCGTATTATGTTCTTACTGTTGAAGTAACAGTCTTGATAGATGAATAAGGTTTTCTGTCCAGAAAAAGGTAACTAAGTGGAAAGATCATCAATTAATAACTAGCATATGTGATATAAGTAATCTTTTTTAATGAGATGTGCGCCTATTGTATGTGCAGGGGAAGGTGTCCCTAATCAGCCAAGAAGGGTTAGGCCAACTTCACATCTTCATATTTGTGTTAGCAGCCATGCATGTCCTTTATAGTGTTCTTGCTATGGCTCTCGGAAATACTAAGGTACTCTATATACAAACAGAAAAAAATCAATTGTCTAGCATTCAGCATGTTCTTCGTACTAGCATGATTTCACAAGCAAATAGGGATGAATTTAGCAAGATTTACTAAATTCATAGTTTAATTTCGAACATATATTAAACTCAAGGAATCAATTTTTGTGAAATTATAAGCCTTGTTTTAGATTTTTTTCCTTTCTTATTCTTTTATTTTGCAGATGAGGGTCTGGAAAGTCTGGGAGAAAGAGACTCAAACCATTGAATATCAAGTATACAACGGTATGATTCTTTAGCTTAACTCATTTTCAAGTCAAGCTAAAGGTTTATATCCACAAATAGAAGAGTCAAGTCAAAGGTCAAGGGATTGAAACCCCACAAATTATTTTGATTCCCTTGTGCTGAGGACATCAAAATATTTTGACTCCACAGCGAATTTTGATTTTGATTCTTGTGAGCCTGAAAACAACTAATCTTAATCTCTCCTCAATGACATGTTGTAGCCTGAAGCCTTGTACTATTGATTACATGCTTGACTTTTAGAGACAGTGACGGAGTTGATTGTTCATAACTGTGGACAACTATATCCTGCCAATTAGTTGGTCATTTTTATTACATCTTATAGTAATTAATCATCTATTAATTGCATGTTATCTGTGTAATTATACAGACCCTAATCGATTCAGATATACGAGAGAGACATCGTTTGGTATACTACATGAAAATTCATCGACAAGAACTCCATTTCTTTTATGGATTGTGAGTTTGTTTCATCCCTAGGTTCTTATTTCAGATACAATTTAATAAACTGTCTTAGCTATTTATCATCAATACGTGGATTAGTTAAGAAGAATCAATGCATGTGAGATTGATAACAATTGGGTTGCCACGCAGAAATGTTTCTTCAGGCAATTTTTCAGCTTGTTAGCGAAAGTTGATTATATGACCTTACGCCATGGATCCATTGCTGTGAGTACAACTCACGAGTACTTATCTGTGCATGTTATATGCTTTATGAATTGATCAACTAATTTGAATTTTGCTTATAGACGCACTTCTCCACAAGTGGTAGTGTCAAATTTGATTTCCAAAAATACATTGAGCAATCGTTGGAAGAGGATTTTAAAGTTGTAGTTGGAATCAGGTAATTGTTATAAAATCATCTGAACTGCACTGCATCAATGCTAATTCATAATACCTGTCTAATTCATTTTTAGTTTTTCTTTTCCTTGATAGTCCTCCACTGTGGTTTGTTGTGGTGATCTTCCTACTAGTTAATGTCCGCGGTAAGCTTAGTCAGTCTTTTTGTTGTTCGCTCTAATTTATTTTTGTGAAAGCTCATTATCATTGAACTAATTTTGTTTGAAGTTTAAATCAGGAATGCATATATATCTCCGGATATCTGTTCTCCCTTTAATTGTAAGTGCATTCCCTTTTATTTCTTCAATCAATTTGATTAGTTTAATCTTTTAATAATATTAGCTAAATGGTAGATTGATACACCAAGCTTTCAAATTGTCACACCTGAAGTTTTACTGTAAGTGTTTGTAAGACAGCATATGACTTGCATATCGACTCATTTGATATTGTTCGGTTATTCTTGTTTATCAGATTTCAGAATTCTGACAATATAAACTTACAGTGATAGTCATTTCCAGTTTCTAAATATGTTTCTTTTTGTGCTTCAAGATAATTTTAGCTCTGGGAACCAAACTTGAAGTCATTGTTGCAAAAATGGCTATCAAACTTGGAACTGAAAATGTCATCACTAGAGGAACACCTTTAGTACACCCTAATGATGAGCTCTTTTGGTTTGGGCATCCAGGATTTCTCTTGCATTTTCTGCATCTCACTCTCTTTATGGTATACTAGTTCATCCTTCAATGTATCTTTGTTTTTCCTTGGCTTCTTTTCTGTTCTCAAAATCTCACTAATTCTACACATTGCAGAATGCATATGAGATCGCGTTCTTTCTTTGGATAACGGTATGGATCAATTTTCCACGGATTCCTATATCACATTTAGCTCTTAATTTCTAAAAGTTGCGACTAATTATAGTGCGATATCCTGGTTTCTCTGTTTCTACAAATGAGTTTGGGTTAAGATCCTGTTACCACGATAAGATTGGATTGATCATTCTACGGATAGTTTTGGCGTAAGCTCTCTCTTTCGCAGTCATTTCTATACTCATATGTGATATGTTTATTAATTTTTCCCTGTTTTAATACTCCCATAATATTTTTCATAAAAAATCTAAGGTGGTTATTTTTGTCAGCGTGACTGTTCAGGTCCATTGCAGTTACATTACTCTGCCATTGTATGCTCTTGTAACCCAGGTGAGCCAACTTAGTGCTTGTATGCAATTGCAAATATTTTCCAGAAATGAATGTAGAACCAGAAATATATCCGATAACTACCAGGGTTCACACTAAAGTTAACCAAAGTTTTTTATTTGTTTGGCTACAATCACAGATGGGTTCACACTACAAGAAAACAGCATTGGAGGGACAAACAGCTAAGCTTTTGAAGGCTTGGCATGAAGATGTAGGGAATAAACAGACACAAAAACTTCTAAAAGATAAACCTATTTCCCCTGGAAATATTGACCCTTCTGGCTGTTGGGAAATAAAAATGTTTTGTTACTAAAATTAATAGTTTATTACTTAAATTAATTTTGTTACTATAATTAGCTTGATGGGTGCTAGGATCACTAGTCCAAACTTGGGTGGAATTATAGCCATCCATTTTCACTTCTTAGTGAATGAGAAACCTTTGTTTATCCCACATTGGGCAAACCAAGGAGGAAGTTCATGCATATTACCACATATGTTCTATATAAGGAAAAGAACTAGTGGATTGGATATGGACTTGGGAAATGGACTAGTGGGCAAATGCATACATGTACGGTGCTTCGCACCGAAGCACCGCAGGCCATGGGCTTGCGGGCTTGCGGTGCTTGCGTGTGCTTTTGCGTGTGTTTTTGGCGTGAGTCTTGGCGTGAGCCTTGGTGTGACAGGCTCGTGCTTGGCGTGTGCACACGTGTACCCATCAATGAGAAAACGTTTCTTTAATTTTAAATAAATATTTTACCGTTTGAATTAAATGGAAAATAAAATCATAAATAATTTTTTAATTAAAACAATCTTAACGTTTTGTTTTAATGGGGATTTAATATTTGAAATTAAATTTTCACCGTTTTAAAACTCAAAGGTTTACTTCTCCTATAAAAGAACAACATTGCTAAGGTTTTCGTTTACCCCAGTCGCAGCCACTGTCCTGACGACTTTTCCCCTCTTCCTGCTTTGATTTTGCGCACTAGAATTTACTTTTTTTTCTTTCATCTTCTGTTAAGTTCACAACGGGCCAACGAGCTTTGCTAGCTGGGTTGGTATCAGGTGATTTTATCCTGAATTCAAGTTTGTCACTGAAAGGGTATAGCAGCATCTTCCTGAAGGTCTATCTGGCAAATATTGAGTTAAGGGCAGTCTGTTGAACAGGCGACTTCACCTCTCTGTGTTTGAGTGTGTGTGCAGTTTAATTCTAACCCTCCCTTAATCATCTTCAAGTTCTCTGTGTTTGTTTTTCTCTGTTACAGGAAGTATATTATCCAACAATCTTAACTCAATATCTGTGCATTCAAAAATCTTCTGTAACAATGGCAAAGACTGATGTTGAGAGACCTCAGAAGTTTTCTGGTAAGGATTTTAAGAGGTGGCAGTCGAAGATGCTCTTTTTCCTGAGTTTCCACATGCTTGATGAAATAGTGTTGAAACCATATAACAAAGCTCTAGATGCTCCTGAATCATCCAAGGAAAAAGAGACCTGGACGAGAAATAATTATTTAGCAAAAAATCACATTTTAAATTGCCTTGAAGACTCTCTGTATGATTTTTACAATGCTAAAGATGATTTTTCTGCTCACAATTTATGGTCTGCACTGCAAGAAAAATATGAAGCAGAAACTGCAGGAAGTAAAAAGTTTCTGGTTGCACGTTTTTTACAATACGAGATGCTGAATGAAAAATCTGTGGTTGACCAATTTCAGGAGTTGCAGAAAATTATTAATGAAATCATTGCTGAAGGTATGACTATCTCTGAAAACTTTCAAGTATCTGCTGTGATTGAAAAGTTACCAAGTTCATGGGCCGAATACAAGAGAAGACTAAGGCATGAAACTGGTGAGATTACTATGATAGAACTGGGCAAGAAAATACAAGTTGAAGAGTTGTTGTGCTCAAAGGACAAGAATGTCTCCTCTGCAAGAGACATGTCAAACAAAGCACATGTGATCGAACACAGGTTTGCTTCACTCAGTCTGGACCACAACAAGCGCAAGCCTGGCCCTCAAGGAAAAGGTAAATTTCAAAAACCAAAGTCTTCTATTGGTAAGATTAAGGGAGCTTGTTATGTCTGTGGTGTGTCTGGCCATATGGCAATGCATTGTAGAAAACGCAAAGATGTGAATTTTAAGAACAAAATGTAAACTTGGATGAAAGTAGTAAAAATGAATTTTCTGGCACGGTGTCTGAGGTTAACTTAGTTACCAATGTGAGAGACTGGTGGATAGACTCTGGAGCTACGAAACATGTCTGCGGAAGCAAGGATATGTTCACCTCCTACCAGACAGTAGGAGAAGGATAAAAACTCTATATGGGTAATTCTTCTGCAGCACAAGTTGCAGGAAAAGGAAAGGTTTCGCTGAAGCTTTCTTCTGGGAAAATCCTCACATTGAATGAAGTGTTACATGTACCAGACATCTGCAAGAATCTCGTTTCAAGTGGTGTGCTAGATGACAAGGGTTCTAAAATTATTTTTGAGTCCGGAAAAGTGATTATCACTAAGGGTAGGGACTTTGTGGGAAAGGGCTATAAGGCTGAGGGCCTTTACAAATTATCTGTAATCTCTACTGAAATTAATAAAGTTGATTCTTCTTATGTTGTTGTCTCATTGAATATCTGGCATGGTAGACTTGGTCATGTAAATTATAATTCAATGAACAAATTGGCAAAATCTGGCTGCATTCCAAAATTAAATTTGGAATATGAACATAAATGTGAAGTCTGTGTAGAATCAAAATATGCGAAGAAGCCTTTTCAGAAAAATGTCCACAGAGTTTCTAATCCCTTAGAGTTAATTCATTCTGACTTAGTTGATATGAAATCAATCCAAACCAAAGGTGGAAAAAAATGGTTTGTTACCTTCATAGATGACTGTACTAGATACTGTCATATCTACTTGCTTAAAGGAAAAGATGATGCTCTTGAGGCATTTAAATTATATAAATTAGAAGTAGAAAACCAGATGAGTACCACCATTAAAACTGTTAGGTCTGATCGTGGTGGTGAATACGTAACTCCAATAGGAGAATTTTGTGCGCAACATGGCATTATTCATGAGGTAACTCCTCCTTATTCACCACAATCTAATGGTGTGGCTGAACGGAAAAACCGAACCCTTAAGGAGATGATGAATGCCATGTTAATCAGTTCAGGACTACCGGCGAACTTGTGGGGGGAGGCCGTCCTCTCAGCTTGCTATATCCTGAACAGAGTGCCCCTTAAAGGAACAGAAAAATCACCGTATGAATTATGGAAAGGAAAACAACCCTCTTATGGATACCTCAAAGTGTGGGGGTGTTTAGCCAAGGTCTCTATTCCTCCACCTAAGAGGACTAAAATAGGACCTAAAACCGTTGATTGTGTCTTTCTAGGATAACCCGAGCACACCACTGCCTATAGATTTATGGTCGTGAGTTCCGATAACTCGGAAATTGGTGTGAACACCATTTTGGAATCTAGAGATGCTTCGTTTTTTGAAAATATTTTTCCAATGAAAACTGAATCTCGCGTGATACATGTAGATCCTCTAGATGTCCCTTCTTCTAGCCATTCATTACCGGTAGAAGAAGATGAATCTGTTTATGAGCCAAGAAGAAGTAAAAGACCTAGATTAGAAAAATCTTTTGGGCCAGATTTCATTACCTGTTTAGTTGAAACTGATCCACAAACCTATAAAGAGGCCATGACTTCGTCTGAAGCTCCATGGTGGAAAGAATCCACTATTAGTGAGATAGATTCTATTATTCAGAATGAAACCTGGGAAATAGTAGATTTACCTCCAGGGAGCAAAACCATAGGTTGTAAATGGATCTTTAAGAGAAAACGTAAGGTTGATGGAACCGTGGAAAAATATAAAGCTAGACTTGTAGCTAAAGGCTATAAACAAATAGAAGGTGTAGATTTCTTTGACACTTATTCACCTGTCACTAGAATAACTTCAATTAGGTTGCTAATTGCAAGTGCTGCAATCCATAACCTAGAGATACATCAAATGGATGTAAAAACTGCGTTTCTAAATGGTGAACTAGATGAAGAAATTTATATGGATCAACCCGAGGGCTTTGTGGTGAAGGGTTATGAAAAGAAGGTGTGTAGACTTAAAAAGTCTTTATATGGCTTGAAACAAGCACCTAAACAATGGCATGAAAAATTTGATCATGTAATGTTCTCTAGTGGTTTTCAAATAAATGAAGCTGACAAATGTGTTTACACTAAATCTGTCAATGATGCTTGTGTGATGGTATGCCTGTATGTTGATGATATGCTTATACTAGGTACAACCTTAGAAATCATTAATTCCACTAAGAACATGTTGAATGAGAACTTTGATATGAAAGACTTAGGTCCTGCTGATGTAATCCTAGGGATGAAAATTAGAAAGGAGTCTAATGGATTCAGTCTCAGTCAATCTCATTATGTTGAGTCAGTTCTGGAGAAATTTAACCAGTTTGATAGTAAACCTGCAAGTACTCCTTTTGACCCTTCCTGTAGACTCAAGAAAAACAAAGGCAATGGAGTCTCGCAACTTGAATATTCACGTGTCATAGGAAGTCTGATGTACTTAATGAACTGCACGAGACCAGACATTGCCTATGCAGTGAGTAGACTAAGTAGGTATACCTGTAATCCAGGACAAGAGCATTGGGATGCACTTTTCAGAGTGCTGAGGTATCTTAAATACACTTTAAACTTTCGGTTAAGTTATGAGAGATACCCTGCTGTTCTGGAAGGATACTGTGATGCAAACTGGATAGCAGACTCAGAGGAGTCTAAGTCTACGAGTGGATACGTTTTCACTCTAGGCTGTGGAGCAGTGTCTTGGAAGAGTTCCAAACAGACCTGTATCGCTCGATCCACTATGGAATCCGAGTTTATAGCGTTAGATAAGGCAGGAGAGGAAGCCGCTTGGCTAAGATGCTTTTTAGAAGACATTCCTCTCTGGCATAGGCCTGTGCCAGCTGTATCTATACATTGTGATAATCAAGCTGCAATAGCTAATACTAAAAACAGCAACTATAATGGAAAATCTATTCATATAAGGAGAAGACACAATTCTCTAAAACAACTAATCTCAACTGGCGTTATTTCTGTTGACTTTGTGAGGTCTAAGGAGAATATCGCGGACCCTTTGACGAAAGGCTTGTCCAAGGAGGTAGTTAGTAATGCATCGAGGGGGATGGGACTTAAGCTCATAAATTAAAACTTGCCATGAAGGATACTCAACCTTGCTGACTGGAGATCCCAAGATCAAGGTTTTGAATGAGACAACTAATTTGTGGTGGGTAAAAATTAAACACTATCAGAGAATTATTTTCTCTGTCCCTTCCCTATGGTGTAGACGTGATAGTGTGACTGCAAGTGAGGTTGACTTAGAGTAAAGTCTTAATGAGTTCTATAGTTTCAATTTAAGATTGAAATGGGGTGTAGCAGTTAACATTCTTGATAGAACTCACCTATCTGAATGAGGAAGTGGGTCGCTTCCTATGAGAACTGAGCTGATTCTCTAGAGCATTCTGAGAAACGGGTTACGTCCAGGCCAAAACGGACACAACGGCGTGAACTTAACAGCATTTTAAGAGATATCTCGCGTAAGGAGTTATTGAAGAATTACACTAAACGATGGCAGTTCAAGACATCACGTTCACTGACCATCAAGTAGTTCCGGTGCTTCTCACTAAGCAAAGGTTCAATTCCAAATGGTCACCTATTGCTTAAGAGGTATTTCTCGTTCTTTTTATTTTCTGATTTTTCGGTTTCGTCATTCATGTGGGGGATTGTTGGGAAATAAAAATGTTTTGTTACTAAAATTAATAGTTTATTACTTAAATTAATTTTGTTACTATAATTAGCTTGATGGGTGCTAGGATCACTAGTCCAAACTTGGGTGGAATTATAGCCATCCATTTTCACTTCTTAGTGAATGAGAAACCTTTGGTTATCCCACATTGGGCAAACCAAGGAGGAAGTTCATGCATATTACCACATATGTTCTATATAAGGAAAAGAACTAGTGGATTGGATATGGACTTGGGAAATGGACTAGTGGGCAAATGCATACATGTACGGTGCTTCGTACCGAAGCACCGCAGGCCGCGGGCTTGCGGGCTTGCGGAGCTTGCGGTGCTTGCGTGTGCTTTTGCGTGTGTTTTTGGCGTGAGCCTTGGTGCGAGCCTTGGTGCGACCATTGGTGCGAGCCTTGGTGCGAGCCTTGGTGCGAGCCTTGGTGCGAGCCTTGGTGCGACCCTTGGTGTGACCATTGGTGCGAGCCTTGGTGCGAGCCTTGGTGCGAGCCTTGGTGTGACCCTTGGTGCGATCCTTGGTGCGATCCTTGGTGTGAGCCTTGGTGTGAGCCTTGGTGTGACCATTGGCGTGATCCTTGGTGTGAGCCTTGGTGTGACCATTGGCGTGACCATTGGTGTGACCATTGGTGCGAGCCTTGGCGTGACCATTGGCGTGAGCTTGGCGTGTGCCTGGCGCGTGCTTGGCGTGTGCACACGTGTACCCATCAATGAGAAAACGTTTCTTTAATTTTAAATAAATATTTTACCGTTTGAATTAAATGGAAAATAAAATCATAAATAATTTTTTAATTAAAACAATCTTAACGTTTTGTTTTAATGGGGATTTAATATTTGAAATTAAATTTTCACCGTTTTAAAACTCAAAGGTTTACTTCTCCTATAAAAGAACAACATTGCTAAGGTTTTCGTTTACCCCAGTCGCAGCCACTGTCCTGACGACTTTTCCCCTCTTCCTGCTTTGATTTGCGCACTAGAATTTACTTTCTTTTTCTTTCATCTTCTGTTAAGTTCACAACGGGTCAACGAGCTTTGCTAGCTGGGTTGGTATCAGGTGATTTTATCCTGAATTCAAGTTTGTCACTGAAAGGGTATAGCAGCATCTTCCTGAAGGTGTATCTGGCAAATATTGAGTTAAGGGCAGTCTGTTGAACAGGCGACTTCACCTCTCTGTGTTTGAGTGTGTGTGCAGTTTAATTCTAACCCTCCCTTAATAATCTTCAATTTCTCTGTGTTTGTTTTTCTCTGTTACAAGAAGTATATTATCCAACACTGGCTCCAAAGATGGACAACAGACAGACTAGGAAGGGGCACATGCCCAAGTCTCCATGACTACAAGTCGTCTCTGAAGCTCTAGTCTTACACTTGTTGGTGAAATCAAATAGGTTAATCGAGGTTACTACAGGCATATAATGATATTTCATGCAAATACTAGATGAACATTTATTGGTATATTGACAATATTGTCGACCATAATTATGAAGAAATGTACTGATCAAATCTTCTTTTATTAATTTAGGTTAACTCATTTAAATTCGAGTTATGCTAACGGCGGAGGGCCAATGAATATTTTCCAAACAGCACAACCATATTAAATTTGCTATGGGGTCTAAATAAACACCACTTTTACATTTAGATCATTACATTGCTACGAACAAGGGCTATGGGTAGTGAATATTCATTCTAAGTAAAAGAGATCGATCAAAATTGATTAAATTAGGCAGGGACGGGCCTAGTGAGGGGTAAAGTGAGGCTCTAGCCCGTCCCTTAATCTTGGAGAAACTTTTTTAGTGTAGTTTTTTATATTATCCCAAGAGTAAATAGCATGTTAGCTCAAAAGACTTTAAAGTCTAAACCTCTACGTAAATTGATTTGATTTTGAAGACATTATTTTAAATAGACCAACATTTTAATTTCATTTTCTATGTAAAAATTTTTGGAGGCCTTCGGCCGTCATATCCTGAATATATAAAATAGCCCTACCTTAAGTACAATTCTGAGTCCGTCCCTGAAATTAGGTGTTATTATAGGTAGGGGCGGAAGTACCCTTTTCACTCAAACTCCTTCACACTTTTTTGGTCGAATGAGTGTTAGGTAGTCTACATTAGATGGGTGATGTTTCCCCGTCCAAACTAAAGTGGGTGACGTTTTTCCGTTTGGGTATTTCTTTACAATATTAAACTCCCAAAATACGGATCCTACCTAGGTTAGTTATTATTAAAATAACTAAATATTTACCTGGATGAGTAATGATTACCTATTCAAATGATTTTTTTTTTTAAACAGGAAATCTTCTCCCGTCTAGTGTGTTCTTTCCCTTTCCCATACTACAAATATCACTCCTTCAAATAAGCCCTCGTTTATTTGGATGTAATATCCCATAGCCCCGCTCTAATGCTCACACTTCTCAGTCTCACCTTCCGCTTAGATTTCTTCTTTGCGCAAAGTTTTCATACTCTCCTTTTCTTTTCGACAAACTTTACGGAATGAGAGTTTTTAATAAAGAAAATCAAGCAAGAAAGACACCAAAAGGAGAGGATAGATCAAGCCTCAAAAACACAAAAACAACAAATAAAACAAAACAAAACAAAATTCGAATAGATAGTAGGATAGCCCTAATCGGTTCGACCTACAATCCTAGCAGAAAATTAAATTTAAATTGGTCCCTTGTCTTTACGGATTCTACAAACCCGCTAAGTTGGAGCCGAAGATGATAAATAAAGAATGGATTTTTTATCTAGCCTTTATGATTCAATCTAATGCATTTCTGAAAGGATGCTCTAACGAAGCTGCCTGAGGTACAAAACAATAAAGAACATGATGAGTTCCCTTATGGACAAGATCGTACAACAGATTTTCAGAAGTACATCATCAGATTGAATAAAGAAGGTGCTTAGGTTGAATGAAGAAGGTGACCGAAGGGACACCACCGAAGTGACTATATACTCATATACAAAACCCTAAGACCTGCAGAAGATACTTACTAGATGGCAGTACGCTATTCGATTTCTACCCGACTGAATTTTAACCAAAATCCTCTTATTTTGGTGTTTATTATTTAGGAACGATTATAAGCGTTTCTAAATAATTTTATTATATACCATGGTTTTGTAATTTTGTTTTACACGATGGTTTTTTTTTTATGGGTTTTATAGAGTGGGTTTATGAGCCGGTACAATTTTACCTAAAATTTCATCTTCTATACACGACAGTTCAAGAATTATGGTTTTCAGAAAATAGATATTTTGGTTAGAGTCTGAATCATCCAATTGATGTAATGATTTCTTTAAAGAAGTATGAACTGCAAGTATGTTTATTTGATTGTATATGAAAGATGCTTGTCATCAATTTAATTAATTTTCTCGTAATTTTTTTCTCATATGCCAAAAATTGTAAAATCATTTTGATTTTGTTGTACATTCCTTGTGACAAACAAAAGTACAGTTAGTCATCTCATATAAGGACTTACTTCGATCGTCCAATAAGATAAGTAATCTAAGGCTACAAATAATATCCGAAAAGTTAGACCCTATTTTCGTGCCCTTTAGAGCTCAAAGCCTGCTATGACCTGGTCTGGCTTGGCCTAGTTAAATGGGCGCTAGGGCTTTGAATTTAATTTGTTACTCGGCCTGGTAACCGCATAAAAGCATGTTATTTATGTTTTCCCCATATGCCCGTTCAAAACTTATTACTTAAAGATTCTTTAGTATTTTCTAAATATGACTTAAAAGTTATGATGTTATAGTTATTTATCCAAAAAGAAATAGGTTGTTTCTATTTATGATCAATTTCCAAAAATAAAATTTGTGATTATATTTTTTTCTCTCTTTGAAATTTTTTGTATCCAAATTATATTTATACTATTTATATTAAGCCTATAAGATTTTCACCATAAAATTTGATTATAATATAATGGCACCCAGAATATATTAAAGTTGGGGAAAAAAATATTGTATGAAAAAAAAAATGATAACATTTATATTTAAAATTTTGAATTTTTTTATTTACAAATAGTGGTATGCCCGGTTCGACCTGGACTCGTATAATAAAACAAGATTTGGGCATCAAATTATGGACCTTTGTTCGGCCTGAATTTTTTTACGGCCACTCAGGTGCTAATTAGTCTGGACTGCCGGAACTGTCTTAGATTTTGGGCCAGACTCGTTAAGTAAAGGGATATTTGCCGAATGGAACCTAGGCATAAATCAGAACCTTACTTTGGTGCCAAGTTATCTATTTGCACCTTGCGGAAGGATTTGGATACCAGTCAGATCTTTTATCGATTCTTACGTAGCATCTTAACCCATGAGCAGCAGGATACTTCTGCATGGCGTCCGTAAAAACATCCTCAACCATTTTGAGTTAAAACTCATAAGCAACAACATCTGTGACGTTTGGACCAACACCAACAAAGGAAGAATCTCCAACCTCCGCAAGAGCCTGGGAAGCAAAGTAGAACTTATTGTCATTCTCTAGTTTTTCTCGCAAAGCAAACCTATCCTTCCTTTTCAGGTGAGCATCTCTCTTCTTCAACCTCTAGCTAAATCAAATGAGTAAAAACTAGTTTATAATTAGACTACATATATTTCTATTTCTTTTTTAAAAATCTATTTTTCATTTTAATGAAATAGATCAAAAAGAAGAACAAATTCAATTAAAAAATGTACAATATCTTTAACTAAGTTTTTCAGGATAAAGAATAAACTAAGTGTGTTTTCAGTTTCGTTAACATCATATGAGTTAGAATATCAATTCAAACAATCACTTTCTATACATAAAATAAAGACTGTTATGCATTTCACTTTCATTATTCTGGAATCCTTCGAATTAATTAAGTAAACAAGTTTTTTCATTCAATTGTTTCAAAGTTTGTTTCAGAATACATATGATAACTTATATATTTCATAGATTCATCATTTGACTTATTTTTTTATACATATGATACACAACAAATTATGCATCGTAGAAAGATCAATAAACAAGAATGTAAATCTAGTAACATGAAAACAAGTACCAAAAGAATCCTTATGATTGTCAAACTAAAACATCCATTGGCTCAAACAAAGTAACAATTTGAACTAAAGTTATTTTTATTTTTCATACTTATGCATCTATTCTTAAAGTTATTTTTATTCTTCATACTTATGCATCCATTTTTAATGACCTTATCTTCATTTCTAGCTCTTTTCTAATTTCAAAGTTGGTACAACATAGGGTAAGAAACCCCCGTTATTCCTTGGCTCAAAAGAAAATTTCAAATCGACATCAATAGGTTCAAAAACTAGAAAACTCATCTTTCATACAAATATTATAAATAAAATTTTCTAATCACGAATAATGTCTCTAATGTCTATGCAAGTTTAAAAATGAATTTGAATTCAACAAAATTCAGATCTGATGCTCCATGTGTTCTTAGTTATAACTCATGAACTAAAGATCTAAAATCAAAAATATTTTTACATAATATAGAGGATGAAAGGGAAAACATTTTTCGTGAAGACAACATCGCCTAAATCACTACTTAAACGATCAAATCTGGTCACCTAGACAGAATACACGTGAAACACCAAAAATATATCTTATAAAATTATCAAACATTTTATTTCATCCGATACTTTTACAAGATTTTTGAGTTTGCATGTTTTAGAGCGTTTGGTAAGATCAAATACATGTTACTCAAAACATTTTTAGAAAGTTTAGAGGAAAACATAACATGTTCATAACTATTAATAAACCCTTACCTTCAGAAAAAGATGATACAATATCATATGGCAACCATTCCAAATCAAGTGATATCATATGAAAAATACAATATTTGATTTAAATATTCCGTCAATAACATACTATTGTAGTAGTGTAATGATTAAATTCAATAATTTGTTAAACTCAATCTTGTAATAACAAGATATCTAGAAACTATATTTTTTCTCATTTTGGAAGTATGAATATCTTTTAGAAAGATAGTTCTACCCGAAGTAAACTTTGAGACCGTACCGGTACCGAGAATCTTAGAGATGCGAGTATATCTCAACACCACTTTCTTTTGGACGATTCGGTGTAACTTTTGAACAATAACCTATCAAAACAAAAATGGTGTAAAACACCAATATCCACACACCTCTCACTATATCCATAAATCACATTAACTTAACTTGAAAAACATTGCCATTAGATTTCGGTATCCTTGCAATTCCGAGATATAAGACTTGGTTTAATACAAGCATATCAAATAATTTTATAATTAAAATTATGTTCATTACTTGTTGAGAGTTGGTATTGATATTTGTTTTGACTAGGTTTCTTATGCATCGGTTTTGGGTTGGTTTCAAATTTTATCCCATAAGTTTCAAACTTCTATTAGTCACACATTTATTGTCATAATGTATAAGTATCTATTCGTAATATCTTGTTTTCATGTATTTCATTCTAAGATTGAATAATCACGTTTCCAATCTAAATGCATATAATTGATCACTACAACAACTGCCAATAGTTTACCAAACATACCTCATTCGCTTTGAAAGCTCAATTGGTCAAAGACTATTTTCCACCTTTTCCATAGCAACACGAAAATCAACAAAATCATTGCTCCAACATCGATTTATTTTTTTCGACATTTGGTCATAATTTTTATTTTCATTGACAAATAAAAACTTTCTCAAGTAAGTGAAATTATCACCAGTCACAATCAATTACATGTAATCATATGTATCATAAAATAAATAGCATACATACATATATATATATATATATATACTCATAAAAATACTTCGGAATCAATAAAAAATGGTATTGCAAGTTACTCTTAGGTAGCAAACAAAGATGATGAACTTCTATAGTTACAACGCCATATTTACAACTTTCCATTAAGCATATAATCAAACATATGAGGTGCACTAGTTTGAACGTTATTTCATAACTAAAACAAGAATATGGACAAGAATTCAACATGGATCAATCATCTGGGGAGGAATCCCAAAAGGAATCATCAGCATAAAAATCTTGTTTTCTGGACCATTGGAGATGGTTTCATATTCAAATTTGGGAAGATCACTTGATCCCAACTCTTGATTCCACTCTCTCTCCTATTTTCTGAGGCTTTCAAACTCCAATATACTCTGGTGGGTCAGTTAATAAACTTTGAGCCTAAATCTTGGGATCTGGAACTCCTAATTGACTTATTCCCACAGGAAGTTGTCAGCTTAATATTTAGGATCAAGATTAATTTCGATAGTCCGGATAAAATAAATTGGTCTCTCACCAAAAATAGAATTTTCTCAACTAATACCTTTTATAATTTCAAACCATCAAGTGAGCCATTTCCCAAAAACCCCTGGTTTAAAAAAAATTAAAAGTTAAATGTCATCCCTGGGATCAAAATCTTTGTTCAGAAATGTGTTACTAATAGTCTCCCAGTTAGATCTGTCTTAAGCACCAAAATTCACTTAGTCTCCTCGATCTGTCCTTTATACAACCAACAAGATGAATCTATTTTGCACCTTCTTAAAAAATTTCATTTTGCGATGGCATTATGGTTCAGGCTTGACACTGGGATTGGGAGTCTGGATAGCTCTACCATCGGAGCAGGGCTTATGTCTTGGTTCGTTAACCCGGAAGGATGGGAAGATATATACCACCAGTGAAAAGATATGTGTCCAATAGTCTCATGGCATGTATGGAAGGCAAGATGCAATCTAGTTTTCAATAACGAAGAACAACAACCATCCAAAACCATTATGCTCATCAAACGAGATTTAGTTTCTTATGTTGTTCCGTACTCCAAGATGGGGAAGCCAAGTTTTAGTTCGGGCTAGAAAAAAAAAGGATCACACAAAAGAGAAAATGGAACATACCAAGACTGGAAACAGACATGATCAATTATGATGCTTCGTTCATTGACTCTATCTCTTTTGCAGGAATAAACCTAATTTGACGTGACATAGGTTCAATCAGAGGAGGGCAGTGCTGCCAGTTACTAGTTTATACCCCAAAAGTAGCTGAGAGCCATGCGACGCTCTTAGCGGTGAAGTGGGCAAGGTACAACAACACCAACAACCTAGATCCATAAGGTGATAACATCAATGTAGTAGATTACATAGCAGGCAAGAAGGTTGAATTGGAATGGAGGAGACAATCAATTCTATATGAGACACTATTGATATCGTAAATTATCAGAGGTTTCCTAGTATCTACATCAGACGAGAAAGCAACGAGGCTGCGACCAAGATAGCCAAACATGCTCTAACTTCAGGACCAAACAGTTTTATTTCCTCTAGTGTTCCAACTTATGTTTTAAATGTATCTCTCAAAGATATTAGTATTATGGGAAGATATAACTCCTTTAATAGCTTCTATCCCTGAAGTCGAGCTGCATCGCTCCTACACGAAGCAAAACTCTCTTTCTTAATTTGAAGTTTGGTTTATCTAAAAAAAAACAAGAATATGAAATAAGTACTAGAATAAAAGATATATAATCTCTATGTAATATTCTTACTTGTCCAATCTTTAATCTTTAATCTTTAATCTCTAATCTCTAATCACAAATCATATTTTGGACAGACATGCACAATGATTTCAAAATCACCATATCTCTCAAATCATAATTCCAAATGAAAAATTCAAAATTAGTTTTGAAGATAAGTTCCCATCTATAAGTTTTGTGCTATACACAAATTCAATATATCAAAACAGAGATCACAAAAAATAAATTAAATCAGGACTAAATTTCTGCTCGTCAAAAATTACAGTTTTGTGAACTAACTTAAAAATACTTTTCGATGTCCAAAAGTTCTGAAATTAACATGGTTGATCTTCATGATGTCTAATATCTCCCTATAATTTTCTTGACCAAATTAATATTCATATAGGATATAAACATAAAACACTTCAGCATATTAAAAACTATTTGTTATCATAACCATAATTTTCCTATGCTAAATATTCGTGAAGAAAATATTTACCATAATAAAATCCTAGTCCATCAAGAGCACACATAAAATTTAACTTTAGGTATCAAGTAACCTAAAATTCCAAGCATCATATTAATCGTTAAATAAAAATTATACTGTTAATGATTCTATATAACGAAATAAATAATAATACTTATCGTGCTTCAACAATAGTTTCTCTTTTGATCTCTATGGCAAAACAAAACATCTTAAATTGTTGGAACAATTGCTGAATTATGTTTGCAAAACAATCATAAAAACCGACACAAAATAATATTATGGTTGAGTCGCGGACCAGTTCTCTTTAAGACGTTTCGCTGCTCTTCCCAAGATTGTGCAAGAAAATCTTCGATGTTGCGTCGTCCCTAGGATAAAAAAGTTGAATTCAATCGCTTTCACAATCACTGCACCATGAGAGAATGTGATACTAATACACTTCATTCTTGCTCAAAATCACGCTCGTAGAAAAGAAAAAGATGCTCACACTCAAAGTAGTCAATATTGGTTGTACAAGTCGATATTATTCTGATATATCGGGTATCAGTTGTATACCTATATGATACCTAAAATATCGCGGATACAAGGAAATGCCGATAAAATCAGCCGATACGAACGATACGAACCAATATATCGAGATACAGGCATTACAGACGATACAAATATAGAGAGAAAGAGGTGAACCCTGAAAAAAGACTACCTACACTAGTTTTAGGTTTCTTTGATGTTCGATTTTATATAAAATTAATTACAACTACCAAATTATCCTTATGGTCTTAAAGCTTATCTATCGATTCTACACAACACTTGTTTAACTTGCATCTATTTTGCAACACGTGGAATGACTTTGATATCTTCTAATATACCAAATTTGAGCAAAAATATTTTTATGGTGTAATCTTTTTGTTTTTGAAACATATTTGTAGTACATATACAAATTAGCTTAATCCCTCGTATTAATGGTCTCAGAGCTTTCTTATAGTTTTGGGATGCTCTAAGCAAACTCAAGGTATTAGGCTTCTTAATAGGTTACCAAATCAGAGACAAAACTAAAAATTTAATATATATATATGGACAAATTTATATATTTAAAACGATAACTAAGATTCTGATATGCATTCGAAGGCCCCCCAAAAATTTTCAACTTCTTATATTAGATTTTGGTTTATAAACTTTTTATTTGACATAAAATACTCCCCCCAACCCTCACAAATTAGTTGTTAGCCTCAAAAACTTAAAAATCAGCGACATTTATAGTTGGTTCAAAATATTTAGTAACAATTATAATTGTCAAATAAGATGACAAAAATGTTTCCTAACACTTATAACTGTCACAAACTGGATATTAATTTATAAAAATTGGGCCCCCAATAATTTGGGGCTCTAGGCCATGGTCTTGCTTGCCTATAGCCTAAGACGGCCATAACTGGTCTAGTCGTTCAATTTTACTATTTGATACACTAGGAACAATTTAATTTGATAATACACATATTTTGTTTCGTCAAGCGGTCATCTAGTCTTTTATATAAGTGATAAGGGCAACTGTAACGGTGCGACTACTCTATCGACTAAAAACCAAATTTTGGATGGTCTTTGGCTTAAAAACCACAGCGGTATGGGAGCAAATTTTGATCGCACGCTCTTCTTGGTAGTCGTATGATACAAGACGTTCTCTTAGAGGGCCGAATATAACACGGACGGTTAGCTATCCTAACGTATGTTGTATTTTCGTTCACTTATAAGAGCGCGGTACTATACGCTCGTTCGGATAAGCGCCAAATAAAATACGCTCACTTAACAATAAGTATGATTGAGCGTTTAGTTGGGTGTCCGTATTACGAGAGACGGCTTCATAGAAGGTCGTAATATTTGTTGCGTCTAGTTGGGTGGCCGTATTACGAGATACGCTGTCGATGAAAGACGCTCGTATATGAAACGGTCACCTAGATGACCGTATAAATGTTTTGGCAGTGCTCCTAAGTGAGCGTATATGTTTGGAGCGGCCAGTTAGGAGACCGATTGTCTATACGAGACCAATTATCAATGGACCGATTGTCTATACGGCCAGTTAGGAGACCGTTTTTTATAGAAGTGGTCTTAGGAGAGAGTCCCATGATAATATTTGGAGTCCAAGTTTCCATACGGTCTCTTAGAAGAGAGTCCCATGTGTAGAAGGGCTTCTACAACACTGTATGTCTTGGACGGCATGCTAAAGGACCGCACAAATGTTAAGCGGTTAGATAATACGCCGTGTAGTGGAGCGCTACTGTAATGTTGCGTATCTTTAAGGGGCGTTGTTCCATCTAACCGTATTATGAGGCGTATACTTAGCTGAGCGTAAGACTAGGCGCTTCTCCCTGGATACTTTTGATATAAATACGGTGTACTAAATGAACGTATTCGGCATACGCTATCTCACATGGCCGTGCGACTATACTTAGAATTCGGAGAAAAGTTACTCCGATACTGTAGCAAAACTGGACTAAATCCTATATCTACTCTCCCGTTGCGGCTGCATACTGGCGAGTAAAGAGAAAATTTTATCTTCTCTCTTTACTCTACTCGCCCGTTGCAGTTGCTCTAAGAGCATCCACAGGGGAAAGATTAGACTAAACGACCAAAGACTAAAAATTTTATATCTAAAGGTATTATAGTGATTTTTAAAAACATTTAAAATTTTAAGGTTAATTATGTATCCTCGATAAAATCTGTTATAATCTTTTATGTAGATGTATCGGATCCTGCCGATACAAGCCTGATACGCGATATTAAGTACTTTTCTCACACTTTTGTTTACTTTCACAAAAAAATTCCTTTGGAATGTAAAATGTAAATTAAGATCCTTTCAACTCTTTTTCTTTTTCCAACCAAATCTGATTTTATAGCCAAGGATTCCAATATAGTACAATAAAAAAAATTAATTATGTTATAATTAATGCAATTAACACCTATTAAACACTAGATGACTGCTGCAGCAATGGGTGCAGACCCAAAATTCGAACTTATTCGAACAGATATAATTTATCATGTTTTAACATTTTATAACGGTCTTAAAAATATTAGCAACGGATATAAGCGTCTCTATTTATTTTGGTTGAATATTAAGTTCATCAGTTAACAATGTTTATTAAACTTGCTGACGAATGGTGTTTTAAAATTTTAATTTAAAGCAATTTAAGACGAGCTCGATTTGATGGATTTAAACAATAATTAAGGTCTGAAAATATCTTATTAGAAAATTATTTTTTTAAAAAAAATGATCAAATTTGATCGAATTGGATGAAATCAAAAGAAATATGATTACACCAACTTTTTCAAAAAAAATAATCTGAATCAATTGAAAACCAACTAAAATTTTTTTGATCGAATTTATGAAGCATAAATATAATTGGGTAGTGTAGATGTATGATTATCTACTCAACTTCGAAAAAAAACGATCAATTGACTTTTAATTTGATCAAATTATAATGAAACTAAAAAAAAATTAAGACACATTCATCATTGACGAATTACATCAAAGTGACTATATAGAAGGTCTCTCTTCGTCGACCAATGAAACTGTAAACACATTAAAAATACAATAAACATTTATTTATGAAAAAATTTGATGAGCAATAAAAACATACCGATGAGAAATTAATATTTATATTCTTAAAACATATATTCTCAACCAAAACCAGAACCGTTCATAATTATTTACAATAACATACCGACAAATATATCAAGGATGGCAGAAGCGTATAAGTTTAGCTTCATGAAACCTATCCAATGAATTGCACATTCCCCCCAAGCTTGATCGATGTTAAAAAAAAAATTAAAATATCATTAACTCTTATTTTTTCTTTAGACACTTTTTATTTAACTTGAATTGAGTTGGGATTGAGATTAATTCAATCACAATTCTTGTCTAGGGAAACAAGAATAAATGAAACGACATTGACATAAAGAGAGAGTTGCATGAACCAGTGCTTGAGTGAGCCCACTTGTGGAAGATCAAAACATCTTTTTAGTTGTGTGTTTAAAGGACAAGAGCTATTGTCCCACCAATCTTAATATGATTAGGAATCAAAAAGCAAAATAAACCAGACAGCACAACCATATTCATTTTCCAGTTACACACATTTTTCGCTCTCTCTAAATCGTTCAAGCTGTGTCGGTGCTTTTTTCAATACCAGATGACCGTTTGCAAGGGAGCTGACCGAAAATGCGAACGATTCCAAAATTTAATTGCGTGATTTTATTTCTTTTTGGAGATTCTGACTTTACGACGCTTATAAGTGTTGATATTTGTTTTAGTTTTCGGTTACCAACAAATATAAGTGTTGCGGATCAATTTCAAATTGAAGATCAACACGATATTTTTTGATCGATTTGATGGGTTATAAATAAAATTGGAAACTATATTTATTTAATTATGATCTTAATTTTGGAAATTAACGATGTTCCAATTATATGGAATTGTGATAAAATTAAAAAAACCAATTTTGTTTCTAACAAGTTACATTCAAGTGACCAAAGTTTTCCTTCAGTCGATAAATTTTTAGTAATGTTTTTTATCGTTGATAATTTTATTTAGTAAAACCTGATAATATATAAGATTATTCGGGTTCTACTAATAATTTGAGCTAGTTTTATTCTAGGTGGGTCTTTCATTGGTACATTACCGTCTAATCATGGATTGAGAACTTGTTATGGTGCTCCAAAGAAAAACATCTTTGAACCGAATAAAGGGTACATTTTGCCTTTAAAGCTTTACCCTATTCTCAATTTTAGTCTTAATGGGTAGGCGACAATTATGATTATTCTAACTATTGTTTTTCCCTTAATTTTTATCTGTATCTTTTATCCTAATTAATCATGATTATTCGTCCATTTGTCTCTTTCACCGTTGGCATCCTCGTTTGGAGCATTTCCTCTTCTTTACTCAAGAGATAACACATGCCGGCTTGCAATCATAACAATGCCATTCCTTTGTCCAAACACGCACCCATTTGTCGATTCTTTAAACCAAATTAAAGAATATATTTCCATTTATAGTAAAATTCATTTAGTAATAACTTGATCTAATTATCCAGTTTAAGCATTTTAAGAAGTGGTAGTTGTTGGGGGAGAGTATTTAACTACTATTAAGGATACTTCAGAACTCATTGTAATCATGTCTTGTTTGGGTGCAAGGGTTTAGATATTCCAGTATGGGGTATAGAGTCCTCTAGCTTGATTTAACTGTTTGTTTGATTATGGTTGAGAATTGAGATAGATATTGGAGCAGAGACAAAAATAGACTGATTGAGAGTACGACAAATGCGGGCGAAAATTTGTTTCTTTTATCCAAGTAAATTTTGGCCTCATAATTTGTCTTGTCTCTCTATATTGGAATCTTGGGTTTTAAATCAAATACAAATTTCCAAAAGATAAGAATGTACAAATGGGAAATAAATATTATCTGATGAAAGATTAAATGGGGTATCTGAAAAGGATATTAGTGAAGTGTATTTGATGTTTCTGTTGGTGAAACAGTGATACTTTAAACGATAATTAGAAAAAAGGAAAAGGCAATGAGCAGAGAAAACAGCATGATTTTCGAGGGGGTTTTTCTTATGAAATGGACAGGCCAATGCCACACTTCTCTGTCTCACCCTTCACGAGAGAGTAAAGACTCTTTCTTTCTTTCTTTCTATCTAAAGCTTTGATACTCTCTTTTTGCCTTTTATTAGTTTTTACTAAAGAGTAAAGTCACAACATATACATACTGTCCATGCTGTAAAATAGATAAATATTGGATTTTAGTTAAATTAATCATAACCTTAACCATACTTTCTGTTTATGCCAAAATTTTCATTGACATTAACAACCAATGATTTGATAAAAAATAGTAAACATAAAGATTTTAACTTACAATTTGATACATAGAATCCTCTTTTAAACCAATGATTTGACAAAAATTTTAATAATCCATTCATTTACAGATCATAAATCTGATCAAATTACAGTCACAAATCCATAATCTTTTGAATCGAGAAAATGAGTCATGATAGTGGAATCTATCAATTCTAATCTTACACAATGTATACATACCTAATGATCTTTTTCCTTTTACTCTGATTAATCTTCCTTAGCCTTTATTCACTTCAATTTTCCGACCCCCTCTCTGTTGAATGCTCTCTACTATTTATAGATTATCTAGTGGGTCCTTCTTGTCCCGATACCCTCTTTCGTTCTCCTTATTATCTTTGGATCGGGATGATTATACGATTGACAGGTCATGCCTTTTGCTTTTTAGTCCATTACCTTGCATGATTAACACGTATTCTTCGTTCCTTGAGAATCAGCTTTGTCCCGATCATATGTTTCAAACGTATGATAAAAGTAATTATCGTCTTACTTTCCCGCTCCACGTTCATCATTACTCCTACTTTCCCATTCCACGTTCATTATTATTCCTATTTTCCCGTTCCACGTTCATTATTATTCTTATTTTCCCGCTCCACGTTCATCATTACTCCTACTTTCCCGTTCCACGTTCATTATTATTCTTACTTTCCCGTTCAATAAGCATTTAGTGCTATCTGTTTCGATCAGTGTGATGTTACTTTCCCGATCTTATGTGTCGATCATGCAGAGATTTACTCAGTCTTTCAGATCTGTCCTTTTTTGATCCTTTGATACGGCTTTGATTGTGTGCTTCTCATTCTTCTTAATTTCACTGTCTCCTTCGTTAATCGTTTTACACGTGTCGCCCTTCTTTTATTTCCTAACAACTTGACCCCTTCTTCTTCTTTTTTCAAAAACTTTTAACGGTTGATCCAAGGTTTTGAAAAAAGTAGAAGAACAATTATTACCTTCTGTTTTACCATTACTTCTTTTCACACGTTATGCGAACTTTTCGCAAGTAGTAACTTCTATTATCACGTTTGTGTCAGTTACCCTTTTTTCGAGGAAATCAAATCTTTGCCTTGATTAATGCATTTTCAAATTGTGACGGTTTCTATTCTTCGCTTTAAATACGATGCAGTCTTTTCCACTTCTGTTTTTACCTCTTAAAGTTGCTGCTCTTTATCTTCCTTGAAATTTTCAAATACTTTTGTTCTCCCAACTGTTCAGGAGATTTTAGCATCAATCACATTTATTTTACCTTTGATCAAGTAATTGTTTATCTTCTTTCTCCAGGTATGTTGAGGATTTTTTACCTTCAGTATCTTACTTTAATATTTAACCATGATTAGCTTTTAACAGATATGATTGAACTGATGATTGTTTTTTGATTTCTATGATTGTTTTTACGATCTATGATGATTCCTTCACATATTGATCCTTTGAAATATTCTTTTCAGATAAAACGTTATGTCTTCCAGAAATCCCAATGCTGCTGGTGATCACCAAGAATCTGGAAGATCATCAAGAGTTCCTTCTTCTAGATATGCTTTGTCTCGGCCTGCTCGTAATCCAGCTCCTGAGGCTTCTACAGCCGCTAACCCTGCCCCCAGAATAAGCGGGCTCATGCGACTTATAGTTACCGGTCGATGAACATTGAGGTTTTTAAGAGAAGACATGATCTTGAAGGATTTAAAATCTCGTTCTATGACAGAAATACTGATGTATTAACTTTAGGAGCGATGCAAAGCTTTAACTATTCTCCCAATAGTTTACTAATTTCTGCTGGTGCTTTAGAGGCCGGACTTCGTCTCCCATTATACGAAGAAGAAAATCATTTTCAATATGAAGTCTTTGCAACTCGTGGTGATTCTCATCATGGACTTGCTCGATCCATTACTCAATACAATGGAAATTGGTGGCGTATCCTTGATGAGTGTAGTCTCCGAAGCGAAGGGCGGACTAACCTTACTTGCTACGTTCCAGATTTTACAGAACGTAGTAGTTATACCGTTGAAAATTTTCATATTACATATGGAGATTGTATTACCAAGAAAAATTACGTGAAGTGGAGCGTTAGCCCTGTTCGCAAGTGTCTTTCGGGATTTCCCTTATTACATGAAGTCGACGATCCCAAAATTAAATATATTCCCCATACCAAACTTGATTTTCCCACAAAAGAAAGAATTCGTCAGGATCATGACTATAAGAGGTATCGCACTCCAATTGTAATTGAAGGTCCTTGGATTTTCGGTAACATCTCCAAAGATGAAATTCAAGGACTTCGTAATCGTTTCCCAAGCTATTGTCCTTGGAGGTTAAATTTTGAGGACTATAAGTTTGATTATAAGGTTCGTATTTTTCTTTATTTCAATATTGTCCCGAACTACCATTGAATTTTTTCTTACGGGACAAATGTTTGTGTTTCAGATTGAACCCGATTCTGAACTTCACAACGATGTTCCTCCTCCTCCTCCTCGCCCAAGTCTTGGTATTCAAATTGTTGAAGGTAGGCAAAGAGTTGAGGAAGAAGTTATTGAAGGTATGGGAAAACGAAAATCGGTTTTCCCTGAAAAAGAAGAAGAAAAAACTGAAAAGACCATTGTACCCTTCCGAAGTAGAGGAAGGGGAAATTAGAGATTACTTTGTTGAGGGGAACAACAGTTCCGCTCTTATCACTGCTGCGGGACAGGACGTTGAAGGTTCGGTCCGAGCAGAAGTGTCGGTACAGCACGTTATCATCAATGTTGTTCCTGTTAGCGTGGGGGAACCAATTCTTTCTTCGGAGCAGCCTTCAATAACCCAATCCGTTTCTGAAACTGTTCCTACCACCGCTGCTCCCACCATCATCTATGATTCCTTTTCTCCCCTTCCTTTTAACTTTGACATAGAGCCAATTGCTCCAAGTAGTGGTACAATAACAGTTTTTACTGGATTACCTCAAGAAGAAGCAGATGATATTGCTATTGAAGAAGAAAATATGGAAGAAGTGAACGAAGCTGTTGCCGTTGAAGAAAATATTGAAAAAGAAAATGTTATTGTTGATGTTGTTGTGGAAGAACAGAGAAATGAGATTTCTGAAGAAGCAAATGTTGAAATCATAGCTCCTAGCACTTCAGCTACAGATGTCCCTAATGTCCCGAGCCCCCTTGTGGATGAAAATGCTCCTAGAGTCATTCATACATCAACTGCACCCATCGGGACATTAGTTCAATCTGCTGCTCATGCTGATGGTGGCGATGTTGACATGCCGGATGCTGAACCTTCCATTCAATGGCCCTTCTCTGAAGAAGATGAAGGAATCACTCTTGCTGGTGAAGAAGACGAAGCCTTTCAGTGGTTTGTTTCTAAAGGGTTTTTGAATACTTCCGCACATCACGATCCATCGAAATCTGATAGTTCTTCAATGGCTAGGCTACGGACTTCATTCGGTGCTGCTCCACTGGAGAATACTCGGGACGGTTGGTTCGAAAGCGAGTATTTCGATCAATCGTACTCACTCAGTCTTCCTTCTTCTTTAAATGAAGTTCTAACTGTTGCAGAGGGTCCATCGTATTCTTTTCCAAAGAAAGCTCTTGCTCAGCTTAAATATGGTACCGATTGCACATTTGCAGCGTACAAATTTTATAAGGCTCAGGCCATAATGATGGAGCTGATACTCAAGAATGAAGTAGCGAAGGAAAAGCGCGAAAATGAAAATTTGCAGCAAGAAATTGAAAATCTCAAGCAGCAAAACAACTATCTTCAACAACAACAACAACAACAACAACAACAACAACAGCAACAACTTCAAAATTTTGAGGATCAAAATCAAAAGCTTCAAGATCAGAATCAAGGTTCGCTCCTCACCTCTTAGTTCGTATCATATTTTGGGTTCGTACCTCTATAGGTTAGATCGTACTTATATTGGGTACGATCCTATAGTTCGTACCACCTTTTTTTTTTTTTTTTTTTTTTTTTTTTGAAGTTTTGCAATTCATTTAGGGATCAGAGGGAGACTTGGAATCCCTGTTTAGGTTCCAGCGTAGGATGACTCAGTTGAACAATCATGCAAGAGAAGTAAATATGGATATAGAACTGGTTAAGGGGAAATTAGCACAATTGTCCGATAGTATTGAGTTGAATACTTTGAGACGTAATAGAGCTGAATCCAAATATCAGGAAGCTCTGAAAACTTTAACCCTTAAAGAAGCAGAGTTTAAGTCTGTAGCTAGAGGTATATGCTTGAGTTACATGCTTGTTTTATTGAAGGTATTATATGGTTTATCTGATATTCATTCTGGTTTTTCAGTGCTAGAAAAGAAGGTCAATGAATCCAATGGACGAGCAACAGTAGCAGGAGCTGAACTCAATATCGCAAATAACACGATATCAAATATTACTGAAGAGTTGAAGACTTCAGAGAAAAACGTGGCTCTGAGTACAATCAAGCTTCGGGATTTGCAATCTCAGTTGAATGCTGAAACTTCAAAACGCGAAGCTCATGAACAAGAAATTATAAAAGTACAATCAAGATTTGATGAGCTATTAAAGGAATAAATGCTGAGAAAGAAAAGGTAGAAAAGGATCAGCAAAAAATTAAAGATCTTCAATCAGAAATTGATTATAGGCACGCTTATATCATCTGGGTAAGACAAGATGCCAAGGCAAAAATTGCAATGTCATTTAATTCTACCTTGGATCGTGCTCAAGCCGATCCTTCTGTTTTGAATGGTCGTGCTACCGTCTCGATGGTTCCTCCTCAACCGCCCCGATGGTCCAACTCTGAAGCCTAGTTGTACTTGTTATTTGCTCTAATGCTCATAGCTTCATCTTTTGTTATTCTTTTCTTGTGTCCCGATGCTTTGTTATTTTGAAGTTTGACTTACTGTAGTTGAAACATCATTTTGTGATTTTCCACTTTTTTGCTTGAATGTGCTCTGAATATTGTCCATGCATAAGATATGATATTTATGAAATCTTTAGGTTAATCATATTGTTTCATGAGTACAATGGATTGAAGTGTATATACCTCAAAACATGTAATTCGAGATCCCACACATACGAAACAAACCCGGGCCAGGGGTAAGATACAGGGTTGGTCCCGAACGTACTCTGAAAATGATAACCATAAATTAGGTATTCCTTCTTTATTAGAACTTCTGAATTATTAAAATTCTAAAAGGACATTTACCTCTTTGGTATTAGGATTGTAATTGAATCTTGATTATGTCGCTAATCGTAGCGTTTTCCAGAATATGGTGTTCCTGGATTTGAATTTTGATTATGTCGCCAATCGTAGCGTTTTCCAGAATAAGATGTTCCTGGATTTGAATTTTGATTATGTCGCCAATCGTAGCGTTTTCCAGAATAAGATGTTCCTGGATTTGAATTTTATTGTAAGTATAAACTCACAAAGAATTTTATTGTTAACTAAAGTATTGAATAAAGACTTTAATACCTGTGTTGGCCACCATAGATGTGCTATTAATTATGGATAATAAAACTTTAAGTATTGTGCATTCCAAGGATGTTGTAAGATGTCTCCTTGCATATTTCAGAGATAGTACGATCCTTGTCCCGCTGATGCTTGTATTACATACGGACCGTCCCAGGTTGGTGCGAACTTTCCAGCACTTTTGTCCCGATGGTATTCTGGGATTTGTCGTAAAACATATTGTCCTTGGACAAAGTTTCGTGACTTGACCCTTTTGTGATAATCCCGTGCCAACCTTCTTTGATAATTCTCTATTTTATGGAGTGCCACTTCTCGTTTTTCTTCCAATTCATCCAACTTTTGTAACATTAAATCCGTATTTAGATTTTTCTCCCATGCTTCTGTTCTAGTTGTTGGTAGAATGACTTCTGTTGGTATGACTGCTTCTGTCCCATATGTGAGAAGGAAGGGTGACTCTCCATTGGATTCTTTTCTTGTGGTGCGATACGCCCATAATGTATTATGCAACTGTTCACACCAACGTTTGTAGTATCCATCCAGTCTTCTTCAGATTTATTGCAATTGTTTTATTTGTGGATTCAGCTTGTCCATTACTTTGGGGATAGAATGGTGTGGATTTGTGTTGCTGAATGTTATATGCTTCAAATAGCATATCAATGTTATTTCCTTGAAATTGCTGTCCATTATCAAAAACTAAGGCTGCTGGAATCCCAAATCTACAGATGATATTTTCAAATAAAAATGTGAACACATCGGAATCTCTGACCCGAGCTAATGCTTTAGCCTCTACCCACTTGGTGAAATAATCGGTAGCCACTATTAGATATTTTCTCTTTTTGGTCCCTTCAACTAACGGACCAACAATATCTACCCCCCATTTTGCGAATGGCCATGGACTGAGTACAGAATTTAGCTCTGTGGCAGGTGCTTTGATTTTCTTTGCGAATCGTTGGCATTCTTCACACCTTCGTACCATGTTTTCTGAGTCCTTTAGCATGGATATCCAATAATAGCCTTGGGTTTTAGCTTTTAATGCGAGTGAACGCCTTCCACTGTGGTTTCTCGCATCTCCATAATGTATTTCTTTGAGTATCCGAATTCCTTTCTTTTGTGATAGGCATCGGGATAATGGCCCGAGGAATGATTTACGATACAATCTTCCATCCCGAAGCTGGTAATTATCTGATTTGAGTTGAATTTTTTTTGCTTCTTTAGAATTAGAAGGCAATATGTTATCTTGTAGATATTGATGAATCGGAATCCTCCAATCTGATTCACTTGGTTGATCATCTATCTGTTGAGGCATAGATGGGGCATTTTGTATTGCGGGATCATTAATTTCTTCTGTCACATTTTCTTCTATGTTATGAAGTGCTTTTATCTGAATAGATGGTTCATATATCCTTCCGACTTTTAATGCCATGATATTAGGGTCGTTTACCATGGAGGAAATGAATGCCAGTGCATCAGCATGTCGGTTTTTGTCTCGGGATAGATGCCGAAAAATAATGTTTGGGATTTGATTTGCTAAAATTTGAACAAGATTTTTATATTGTGCTAAATCTTCATCAAGTGTTTGATATTTTAATTCGACCTGTCGAATTACCAACTGTGAATCACTTGTGAGTCGAACATTGCTGATTCCTAGTTCGATGATGAGTTTTAGAGCATGAACCACAGCTTCATATTCTACTATGTTGTTTGTATGTTCTTAAAATTCAAGACGAAATGAATGTGTCATTCGCCCTCCCATTGGTGCAGTAATCACAATGCCAATTCCTGCTCCTTCTTTGTTTCGGGACCCATCAACAAAGACTTCCCACCTTTGAGAGTTTGTTGAGTTCAGAATATCTTGTGGGTCCTCTTCCTCGTATCCTGGTAATCCTTTAATCATAGATAAAAAATAAATTATTAATGTGATAAAAAATTTAATAAAAAAGTTTTTAAATAAGTTAACTTCTTTTTTCCCAGCTATCGGACTTGACTTTCATATTCTTCTTCAATCGGGAAATCTGCAAGGAAGTCAGCTAAAACTTGAGATTTTGTGCGGTTTGCAACTCATAAATGATGTTGAATTGTTCTAGTTGGGCGTTCCATTTGGCGATCCTTCCCACTTTTCCTGTATTCTTTAATACTGATTGTAACGGTGCCTTGCTCGGGACACGAATATAATGTGTGAGAAAATAAGTACGTAACTTTTGAGTGGCGAAGACCAATGATAAGATGAGTTTTTCGATTTTAGTGTAATTTCTTTTTGCCGAATTAAGGGTTTTGCTGATATAATATATCGGTTTTTCTATTTTCTCATTAGTACGTACCATCACTGCGCTGATTGCATCTTCCGTTGCCGTTGTATACAAAGTTAATATCTCTTCAGGTTCCGGTTTCTGTAATGCTGGCAACGTAGCTAGATGTTTTTTTATGTTTTGGAAAGCTTGTTCGCATCGATCGTTCCATTCAAATTTATTTTTCTTCTTGAGTATAACAAAGAAGGGTTTGCACCGTTCTGATGATCTGGCAATAAATCTGCTTAAAGCAGCCAAACATCCATTTAATTTCTGTACACTTTTAATATTGTTGGGTGATGGCATATCTGTTATTGCTTGAATCTTTGCTGGATCAACTTCAATTCCATTTTTTGTAACCAAGTAACCCAAAAAACGTCCCGAAGTAACACCAAAAGTACACTTCTCCGGATTAATTTTCATCTTATATTTTCGTAATGCACCAAAAATTTCAGCGAGGTCTTGTAGATGGTCGATAGATAATTTACTTTTTACCAACATATCATCCACATAAACTTCTAATATTTGTCCGATCCAAGGTTTAAAAATTGCATCAACCAATCGTTGATATGTTGCTCCTGCGTTTCGTAATCCAAACAGCATCCTGGTATAGCAATACAACCCCCGGGGAGTGAAGAATACTGTGTGTTCTTGATCTGCTTCAGCAAGTGCAATCTGGTTGTATCCCGACTGGCCATCCATAAAAGATAATGCCTCATGGCCTTCTACAACGTCTACCAACTGATCAATGTTGGGAAGTGGATATCTTTTGGGCATGCTTTATTTAAGTTGGTGAAGTCTATACAGATTCTTACTCCACCGTTCTTTTTTGGAACGATCACCATATTAGAAATCCACGTTGGATATCGCACTTCTCGACCTGCACTTAGAAGCTTTGCTAATTCCTTTTCGACTGGATCTTGATACTCCGGTGCAACCTTTCGTATCCGTTGTCGAAATGGTATAGCATCGGGACGTATTTGTAATTCATGTTGTACAATACTCGGATCTATCCCGGGCATATCCTCCATCTTCCATGCAAATATATCTACAAAATCACGAAGTAACTTGATTAAACTTTGCTCCATGTCTTCTTTCATCAATGTTCCAATTCGCACTTGTTTAGGCCATTCTGAAGTTCCAATATTTACGATTTTAGTTTCTTCTACAGAAGTGAAAATTGGTTTTGGATTCCCGATCGAAGTTGGAGTTCCCTTTAATTGCTATGAGGGTCCTTCGAACTGCTGACTTGTTGAATTTTCTTGACTCTTACTGCTTTCTCCTAACTCATTTGTTGATTTTTGCTTGGTGTTTCTTTTCAAGTATTGATTTATCTCCTCTTCATTTGCTTCGATCTTATGGTTTTTCTTCCTTTCACGATGTTGTTGTTCCCGCTCTTCATGCATTCTTACCTCCGCCATTATACAAAACTTCGCATCATCTTGATCTCCCTTGATCTCCATTTCTCCTTGTTGTGTTGGAAATCGCAAATATTGATGATAAGTGGAAATTACACCTTTCAACTGGTGTACCCAACGTCTCCCGATTATTGCATTGTACGGAGATGGAGCATCTACTACACTGAATCTTGTTGATATGTTAATCGGTCCAACAGATACTTGTAAATCTATATCTCCTTCTGGTCTTGAGGACATTCCATTGAACCCATAAATAACATATCGGGATGGGATTAATTGATCTTTTGCGAGTCCCATTTTGCAAAATGTGTCATGAAACAATACGTTCAAGGAATTGCCCCCATCCATTAGAATTTTTCTAACGTTCCATCCTGACATTGGCAATGTAAGGACCAAAGCATCATTGTGCATCTCAATTTCTTGATTTACTTCCCGTGCTGAGAAAGTTAAAGGGGATGCCATCCAATCTTCCCAAACTTCCGCTATCCTTCCCGATACTTTAAAATTTTCATGATCTCGAATCCTTTTACACAACTTTTTTATTAATTGCAGCGTTCATATCTGTCTCTCTTTTTTCTGAGAATGATATCATATTAATGGTGTGTTCGTTATATGGAATATGCACTGCTTTGCCCTTGTCGGATCTTGCTATTGGTTTGGGCCTTTGAATATATTCTTTCAACTCTCCTGCATCTATCATTTTTTGTACCAGCATAATAAAATTCCTGCAATTATCTGTTGTGTGCCCTTTATAACAATGGTACTCACAATAATCTTTTGAACGTTGTGTGAACTCAGGCTGATTGCCTTTTGATGGTGGCCATTGAAAATATGGTTTATTTTTTATGATTTCGAATAATTCAGAATATGGGATATTGAGTTTGGTGAACACTCTTTCTTGAAATCGCTGCACAAATTTTTTATTATCCCCTTGACGTGGGCGCTTTGATTCCCTTGGTTCAGATTTATGAGGGAATTTCTTTTTTTGTTCTGGTGATACTTTGATTGAATTTGTCCTTTTCATGTTCTTTGACTTCGTGAGTTACTTCTTGGACCTTGTTCCTGCACATCTTGCAGTATTGCACATGTTTTTATTATCTCCCTGAGCTGTCCCTCGGTCTTGGGATTGTTACAATGAATTTCAATAAAAAGCTGACATCTCCGGTCAGCGATTCCCCACTTGTAATGGTTAATCGCCTTACTTGAGTCGACATCTCCAATTGCTTGGCAAACTGTATGCCATCGGGCTGTATAAGACCGGATCGTTTCTTCTGGCCACGATGTGAAGGAATATAATCTGTCTACTCCCGAATCAACGGGCTTGTTGTACATGTAAGCTTCGAGAAATTTCCTCAATAATTGTGAATAACATTCAATGGAACTCTCTGGCAATCTATCATACCATAACAATGCTGAACCTGTTAAACTTGAAGGGAAGCATCGGCACATTATTGATTCGTGTCCATCCCATCGTGACATCACTCGATTATAATACTTTAAATGTGAGGTCGGATCCTTCGTACCATCATAACATTCAAATACAGGGATACTGTACTCTCTTGGCAATGGAACACATGTCAACCGCTGAGCCAGTGGTGTACGCTTGGATTCTTTCAACACCTCTTCTATCCTTCCCCCTTCTTATTTTTTAATCCTTTTATCTCTTCTTTCATTTGCTCCATCGCCTCCATACATTTTTGCCATTGTGCACGCTGAATTTCTTGATTTTCCCGTTGCCTCCTAGCTCGTGATGATGATCCTACTAATACCATTCTTTGATCTTGATTTTCCCTCTCATTTCTAGGTACACGTCTTCCAGAAATTGTCTCTTGACTTCGTGACCCCATTACAGCCTGTCTTTGGTCACGTTGAATTGCATTTTTCAACTCTTGATTTTCTCTGGTTAATAATTCAATTTGATTATGACTGGCCCTTTGTTCTCTTCTTATTTCATTCATTTCTTTCATCAGATTTTGAAGGTAATTTACATCGTTTCTTGAATTCTCATGATGTGACAGCTGATTTTGAGGTATTTGGTGTTAATTCATGGATAGGTGAATGATTTCCTACATCACTCTGTTGTTGTTCTGGCTCACTCTCTCCTTCCCTTTGTCTGTAACTTTGTCTGTCGTTACTGTCTTGGTTTCCAGAGCCTGCTTCTTGAGACATTTTTCTCCTTGATTCTTTGTTTCTTGATTATTTGCTTTCTTCTATTGAATTCTAATGATCTTTTAAAAGTTATCCAAATAATCTCTCAACGGATTATTTAATAAAGAAAGTGACAGAAACTAGTTTTCCGATCTTCTAAAAATATGTCTATACTATTAATAAAACAATTTGTATTATTTACCATGAATCTTTTAAAAACACATAAAATAGGAAATCGAACATTTTAACAGATTCATTCAAACTTAAAAGTTTTTTTTTTAATGAGGTACAATTTCCATTTTTCATATCACATAAAGGTTATTATGCAGAAGAAATCACACGCTGGCGAAAGTTAAATTAAGCCAGAATGTTGCATAAAACTACCAAATTCTGTATACTAAATTTCTTTATCTTTGAAATACATATATAACAGATAAATCCATTTTTCATGAACAGGTAGGATAAATCCTTTAACCCATTCCATGTTTCTAGCGCCAAATTGTTTATGCCAAAATTCCCATTGACATTAACAACCAATGATTTGATGAAAAATAGTAAACATAAAGATTTTAACTTACAATTTGATACATAGAATCCTCTTTTAAACCAATGATTTGAGAAAATTTTTAATAATCCATTCATCTACAGATCATAAATCTGATCAAATTACAGTCACAAATCCATAATCTTTTGAATCAAGAAAATAAATCATGATAGTGAAATCTATCAATTCTAATCTTACACAATGTATACATACCTAATGATCTTTTTCCTTTTACTCTGATTAATCTTCATTAGCCTTTCTTCACTTCAATTTTCCTACCCCCTCTCTGTTGAATGCTCTCTACTATTTATAGATTATCTAGTGGGTCCCTCTTGTCCCGATACCCTCTTTCGTTCTCCTTATTATCTTTCGATCGGGATGATTATACGATTGACAGGTCATGCCTTTTGCTTTTTGGTCCATTACCTTGCATGATTAACACGTATTATTCGTTCCTTGATAATCAGCTTTGTCCCGATCATATGTGTCAAACTGATAAAAGTAATTATCGTCTTACTTCCCCGCTCCACGTTCATCATTACTCCTACTTTCCCGTTCCACGTTCATTATTATTCCTACTTTCCCATTCCACGTTCATTATTATTCTTACTTTCCCGCTCCACGTTCATCATTACTCCTACTTTTCCGTTCCACGTTCATTATTATTCTTACTTTCCCGTTCAATAAGCATCTAATGCTATGTTTCGATCAGTGTGATGTTACTTTCCCGATCTTATGTGTCGATCATGCAGAGATTTACTTAGTCTTTCACATCTGTCCTTTTTCGATCCTTTGATACGGATTTGATTGTGTGCTTCTCATTCTTCTTAATTTCACTATCTCCTTCTTCAATCGTTTTACACGTGTCGCCCTTCTTTTATTTCCTAACACTTTCGATCACTCATATATATTTTGGTTAAAAGTGCAACTGTTCATGGCAGTAATGGTTGTGGTGGGCATCCCATATGTAACCCTGGCACAGAGCATTTTAGATTTTTATTTTACCAATTATATAATTTGCACATTCATTTCTTGTAGAATAGTAAAATCATCCGTGGTTGTTACTCCCAACATCAATCTAAAACTTGGCGACACTCTTATTTGTACCAATTAATGGAATGATAGAAAACTAATTAGTGCTGGTTTTTAGAACAGTAAGATGGTTTATAACGCTGGATGTCGAGATGGGGAGTGTGTTAGAAATTTATCGTGCAATCAGACAATTATAAGCATGAATATATGATCTAGGATTATCAAGTTAGCTACTTATTGAAGTTAAGGAAGACAAATTGTCTAATATGCCTGATTTAGACATGAATATGGTCAAAAAAATCTTTTATCTTCATTAACTGCGGCAACAAAATTATTAAGAATAAACTTTATTCCTCTTTCCATTTTTATTCTAGTTACTACTCTTTATGATGGTATTCTAGCAACTACTTTTCATGGCAAGGAATAGGTTTTACACCTTTATTATGCTATTTATAGTGATAACATTCTGAGGAAGCTGAACATATTTAACCATTCTTGTTGGAGGGTAATCAAGTACCCACTTGATCTACATATTTCCTTATCTCACAAGCATTTCAAAATGGCGCACCTATTCTTCTCTTGAACAATTTTACCCCAAGAGAATGAAAATCAAAATCAAGATCATTTAAATTTCAATCTCAGAATTACTAACACTGCCAAAAAAACAAAGGGGCAGGTTCAAAGGAACTCAAAAATATCTAGAACAAAATCCAAGAAAGTTCATCTTCATCAACTAAGTTTAACATGATCGAGTACAGGGAGTACGGTTGTCGGATATAATAAGCTATATTAACACATTTTGGATTGAAGGTAAGGTAGCTTTGGACACACATTCGTCTTTTGCGTGACAAACATTACTCTGATTATAATGGTGCAATTACAATTAGGAGTCCATGCTTTAGATCTTCAAATAATGGTGATTTATGTAAAATATTGATGTCATTTTGTAAACCCAGAAGTCCGAAAAAAGTATGCCAAAACATACGTATCCGAACAGTTGGTTTTGGATAATGACCCTTGTACTAACCATTCCATTCAACTGGAAATCCCTGACACACCCAATGCATGCAATCAAGACTATCAAGCAATCCTGGAAAACCCCTTTTTGTGCTTTCCTTAAGAAGTCTATCAACATCTGTCTGAGTAGGTTTTCGTAACGAATGTGGAACAACATGGTTTACTATTGTTTCACAAAACATTAAGAGATATTTGAATGCGTTTATTTTTTCCATACAAACGTACACATCAGTGGAATTCGTTTGTATGCCATAACATAATATTCTGCAGTGATTGTTTTTTCAGGAGTAAATCCCCGTACATTTCGTACATCGTATTGATAATTAAATAGAGGTTGAACCTGACAAAGCTTACCATTAATCCTTTGAAGCAATCTGCGGCCCATACAAAATTGATGTTGAAAATCTTCATAAGAATACACATATCCTGGAATAAAATAATCATGTATCAGCTTCTCGTAGTAAACATATCGCCCTCGCCATGCCCATCTTCTTGTGAAACTTCTTTTGGCTCTAAAGTCCTAGGTATTATCCCTGAATGTAATTTCAACATAGTGTTTCAGCGCCTTCTAGCCTCAGCTGAGTCTTCATTCAATTGTCATAGAATCTCTGAATAATTTTCTTGCCCTTCCTCGTACAAATCCATATCCATTTCTATTTCCTCTTTGGAAGATTCAAAATCAGGATTCATGGTTTACAAAATTAGTTTAAGTGAAATTAGAGAAAATTGATTTGTGAAAAAGGGGTGTGATTGAAAGAAAAGAATGGTCAAAACTTTACATTGAAGAGAGAAAATAATCGTTGGAATAAATATGTTGGTGACACAACATTGGTTATGCAATATAAGTTCTTTCACTGGGGACTAATGATGTGCCGCCCAGTTATTTTTACCACAGTGGAGATTCGGTTTTGTTCATCCACCTGGCTTGGAAAACTATGATATTTTCTAAGTCCCATAGAAACTGCTCTTACTCATATCTAGTCAATTTTATGTATCTTTCATACCTATTGAAAACTCACTAGACATCCTAGGGTATTTGGATACCAGAAGTAGAAGTCAATCCCAAAATTCAGAAACAAAACTAATTTGTTTCACAGAAAGTTAACCTTTTTTCTTTTAGAAGTTGAAAAGTAACTTCTTAAGCGGTATACAAACAAGCTAAATTCATCCACACGGAATTTACTCTTATCTAGTAACCTTTATTAGAGAATATCATTTTAAACACATCAGTTTCTCATTGAAGCAACTGACCATAATCAATATCTTAATCAACTGGGAATAATTCTTCTGATTATGAGGAAAATTTTTGTACTCCCTCCGTTCTAATTTAGTTGATAAAATAGGGTTTTACACGTATATTAGGGAAAAAATAGAGAATATATTTTCCCCATATATACCCCTTCATTTTACTTAATTCCCTAGTTTTAAGTAGTTCATACATAATTTTCTAAGTTAGTGGACTGATTCCAAGATAGGGATAAAGTAGGAAAGTTTGTGGAAATATATCAATTTTATCAAATATTAAGGGAATAGATAAAAATCATATATTATCAAGTAAACTAGGACGGAGGGAGTATTAAAGACCATAGTTCGAGTCCACACATCTAGGTAGACCAAAAATTTATACCAGGTTAAAGTGTTTATTATGAGAGTGGTTATCAGTAAAACAAATTAACGGGTCATGGTATCCAGTTCATTTATTGTGAGAATGACCATATAGAGAATAATTGAACCCTCGTTCTCCACTTTGTGAGGCGAGTGTCAAACCACTTGACCATCTTATTTATGGTTTTAGAATATTTATCCTTGCAACAAAATAAAAATAAAATAGAATTTATAATCCGTGGACTATGCATCCAAGAGTTTTCATCTTCTAATACAAAAACCTCAACCATAAAAAAAAATGCACAAAAACCTGGAAAAAAAAAGTCTCTTTAAATTACCCTTGCCCTTTAGATCAACCCAACATAACATATAAATAAACCAAACCTTATAAAAATTATCAAGTTTCATTCAACCAACACCACCGCCATCGCCACCAACACACCACCACCACCACCCAGTATAACCACCATCGTCTCCGCCGCCGCTAGCACCACCACTGCCATCTCCACCAATATCATAACCACCACCACCACTACAATTGTCACCCCTCACTACCACTAGACCCACCATCCCACCATCAACACTAACACCAGTAACACCACCATCATCACTTACTCTGAAACCACCACCACCTCCTCAGAAATCACCACTACCACCACCAACACCGGCCAGACCGAATAAACTCCTAGTCATACCGATTATTTCTTAGTCAGACATTTTTTTTTCTTTCGGACAGTTGAATTTCAACATAAGTTTACCATATCACAACACCATTAGTTTTAACAACAAAAACTAGATAGAAATCAGTTGAAACCAAACTTGTTTTCAACATAAACTTACTGTTTTCACCAACAAGACATTGGTTTCAACGTCGTTTTAATTTTGTCAAAATCTATTGAAACCAAACCTGGTTTCAACATAAACTTACCATATCCCAAAACAAACTTTGGTTTTAATAACAAAAACTCGACAATATATATCAGTTGAAACCAAATTTGGTTTCAACATAAACTGAACATATAACCAACACAAAATTAATTTCGACGAATTTTGACAAAATCCAACAAAATCAAAATTAACCAGATAGAGGGGTACCTATTAATCCTTATGTTGATTTTCTTGTGCCAATAAAAACTCGACAATATATAAATCGAATTTTGACAAAGATGAAGAGAAAAAAATCAAGACAACGAAAGCTTCATTTCTTTCTTGTATTTATAGATCTTAATTGATTTCGTACTTTGATCACCATTAATTCATATTTCTTCCAGCTAAATCTTGACACATACGTGATTTCAATTCCATAACAACATCTTCCTAAGTTTTTGATTAATCCATTAAAATTCTAAATATTTCATCGTTAATAACGTTTAAAATCTCTTGTAACCTTACAAATAAGATAGATCGATTAATTTGTCGAGATAAAACCCATAAAATTACTATGATTATCTATTATGTTCTCTGAGAATTTTAATTTCGCAGAAATAAAATGGATGTAATTTATATATTTTAAAACATTTGGGGTTTTTGTATCACTTTTAGGATATATTAAGATTTTATGGATCTCGACTTATGGTTTGAGATTTTGTTGAGTAATATGGTTGTGAAAGACGGAAAATTTCTCCTCCAGCGCAGGCCAAAACTTCCCGATGCGCCACTCAAATGACAGTAAACGGGCCTTAAAGCTTAACTTCTAGCTAAGCAAATACATGTCAATTTTCCCTTCCAAGCATGTTTTGCAAGCATGATTCTCGAAACGTAGTTTCCATACCGTTTTAACTTACCTTTGCTCTGAAAAGGGTGCAAGGCTATAAAAGCCAATTATGGATGCCTTAAACATGCATCACATACTTACAAGCGTTGTCCAGGCCTAAGTCATGCCTTGGACTAGAACATAGGCCATTACATACCTATTTTCTATTTTCCTCAACTCTGTTCCGACCATCCGTTGGGTGCATGCACTGATCTTACTCTTGACAAGAGTGCATCAACCAGGCATATGCCATTCTCGTCGTATAGCTTTATAGGAAGTATGAATATCCAGTAAATGGAATGCAACTACATACCTCATCAAGTGTGGCAACAATCATTTTTTGCGTCGAACTGCCGAGCCAGATGATATGAGTTACCAAAGTGTCACAATCACCTCAAAATTAGATGATATGAGCGACAAGGTGCTGGACCACAAATACATTACATTGCGTCTTCCTACGTACTCAATATGTACCTTGAAGGGATCAAGCATGACCGTAGTTTATCTGAATGGTCATTTGGAATGGGCCAAGCAACATAAGCCTATTAAGTCAAGGACAACATCGATGCCAAGGCCCCATCGCTTCGAAAGGATATGTTTAACCAACAATTTCCAACTTGCGTCGCAAGGCCAAAGGCTAAGCAAAGCCTAGTCCATATAAACCAAGGGACTTTCACAAGATATGCACAAAATTGTGCATAACTAATGTCACTTAATATGCAAATATGCATTCTCGAGTAAGCATCACGACATAATAGTACCTTAGCACTATAATGCTTTCTCAGGTAAGCGATATAGGGTCAGTGATGCTTCCTCAAGTAAGCATCACGACATAATAGTGCTTTAGCACTATGATGCGTCCTCGGGCAAGCAACATTCGTTTATGTTACATGCCTTTGTAAAGGCCAAGCATAATAATGTCATAACACCGTAATGCTTCCACTAGTAAGCAACATAGTAAAATGTTGCATCTCTGAGCAAGGGACAAGCCTAATATCATAATGCCAAGCTGATTTTACAACCAAGCCAAGTGATGCACCCACACCTTGATGCATCTCTGAGTAAGCTTTACAAGTTTGAGATGAAGCTTCATCACATGCAATTACGCATCATAGGATAAGCGTCATGCAAAAAATGCAGGTGTTACAATGGTCACATTCGTGTTTTACGCTATTTTATATAGAATTTATAATATGACTCATCTTTTTTGAATTATCCTGCAGCCACTACCGCCTGGAAAAATCTCTATGGTTCCAACCATAGGGAGTTTGGAATTATCATTACTTTCCCGGAGTGGTTCAATTTCTAGTTTGAGCCTAACAACAACCCCATCAATGGAAAATGTACTCATGCCATTGCTTGCTGGTTTATTTGGAAAGTTAGGTGTGATTATATACGACACCAAATGCTAACAAAACTGCTCATAATATCAAGCAAAATATATGCTCTCATAACAAAGTGCACAATATGTAAAATCATATTCTAAATAATGTTCTCTATACTACTGCAGATAATGAAGAATCCTTTGACCCTTCTCAATCTCATCCAAAAGGGGTTTTTGTGTCACGGATTAAATTTTGCACCTTACTAGATCCTGATACTCATTATTATTACACTGGTATAACAACTTTATGAATTTGCAGGAACCTACTTTTGATATAGAGGACATCCATGACACAATGGAGAATGCGAAGCCATGGGAGGTGCAGACTTAGCTTTTCAGTGGGCGAGAGAAATACAATACACCAATATGGAAATCCAAGCAGAGAATACATAAATTTTGGTTCGGTTCACTATACTGTATCAGAATGCGGTTCAAAGGAGATTCAACCTAAGCTGCCATAAAAAAAGTAGAAGAAAGAAGAAGGAATGATATGTCTTTTGTCTTAAATAATTTGAAAACTATTTCGTAGATTAGAAAATTTGGAAACTTCTAATTTACGCTTTGCTGTAAAAACTCTATTCAGGGTAAACATGGTACTCATACCACAATAAACCCTGAAATTGGAGTGTAGTCCTCCTTTAGACTTGCCTAAGTTTTTATATAATTTTTTATTTTATAATATGACCAATCCTCTTCGTGCATCATGACAAGGTAAAATCAATAATATACAATTAGACAATTGATTAGTTTTACGGTTAATTCTGGTATTCCCTAAACAAGAAAGACGAAAAGAGTATAATTTGTCTTTTCCTGCTTTACCCCTCGAAAAAAGAGGAGATGGTGATTCAGTGATACAGCTTTTGTTAGTTTGTACTGTTGCTGCCGTGCAGTAGAAAGTAAAGGTCAAATATGGTAATAAAAACATAAAACAAAGGGTATATATTAGTTACTGGTATTGTAGCATCCAAACGAGGATGTGCGTAATAGAGAGAATAGGCAAAAATAGAGAGCAGAAAGAGATCAGGCTGCTCAGCACTAAAGACGCAGGCCTTATGCGTTATATCATTCAATCTCTCTCATGGTACAGGGAAAGAGAGAACAGAGATTCTATAGAGAGAAAAGGGTGGGGGGTTTATCATTTATCATTGAGGTTTTGCAGTTTGCTTTAGGTTTGAATAAATCTTTATTAGACGAATGAGAAAGAGTGTTAAACAGAAAAAGACGAATGTGTGTAATGGTCGTCTGATATTTGCAGCCAAAGATGAGGGGGCCAACTTAAAAACATTGACAACACTCCCATTCTATCTGTATCATCAACTCTCTCTTTATTTTGTTGGTTAATGAATGCCGCAGTCTGTCTCTCTCTGTATGACATTTTCTCAAACAGTTCTTAGTCAGTAATAATACTGACATGAAATTTAACTGAAAGGAACAGTATTATTAGTATTTCTAGTTCTCTTTTATCTTTATACGTTGAGAGATATAGATATATACAGTAGAGACATTCATTGAAGGCTAATTAAGGTCATGGATAATGGGTTCTCTGATATTTATTGATGGCCTACAATTTGAAAAGAAAAGAAAGAAAAAAGATTGAAAGAAAGAAAGAAAATAAAGAAAAAGGAAAAAAGAAAGGAAGAAAAGCAAAGACATGGGTGTGGGTTCTGTACTGTGTCTTCAGCTTGTCCCCTCACAAACCCATGATCCAATTCTTTATCTCTCTCAACCATGTATGTGTGTATATGTGGAATTTTAATAAGAGAGAGTGTTTACTTACTGTCCACAACCAACCATCAACATTGGCTTTTTGCCTTTTGTTTTGTGTGTTTTTCTTTCTCTTTGTAATTGTCTATGTCTGCTACTACTGCTCCCTCCTCTGCTCACTACTGCAAATGGGGGAGTGGAATCATACTTTGAGTTTCTTGTTATTATTTGATCTTCTTCCTATTCCATCATTTTTTTGTTTCTCATCTTTCTTTCTTGTACTCTTATATCACTTTTTTCATGGTTATGAATTTTGTTTCTTATCAAGCTTTAGTTAGTGGTAATAGCTTCGTGAATATCATCACTCTAAAAAAGTATGAATTTTTTGCTACTTTTTGATTTTCCGTCCAGTTTTCTTGTGTTTTAGCTCTCTGGGTTGTCTGCAAATCACTGTTTATTTTGTTTTGCTTCTAATACCTTTCTCTCTATATATAATTCCCTTCTTTTGGGTGGGAAGAATACTGGGGTTTCATGGAATTTGATCTGAACCATGATATGAAGGAGGGGGATAACATTGTTAGTTGTCATGGAGATTATGATAAAGATGGTGTTGGTGGTGGTGGGGGATGCTCTTTGTCTTCATCATCTTCATGTTGTTCTTCTAATTCAGCGTCTTCTTCAATCTATTTGGAATTGTGGCATGCTTGTGCTGGCCCTCTCACTTCCTTACCCAAGAAAGGGAGTGTGGTTGTCTACTTTCCACAAGGTCACTTGGAGCAAGCCAATTCCTCATCACTTCCATGCTCGGAGAATCCAAGCTTTGGCCTCCAATCTCAGATCTTCTGCAGAGTTGTTAACGTTCAATTACTTGTATGTTGTAACATTTCTTTCTTTAAAATTTGTTGGTTTATTGTCGGGGTCTCACTCTCTCACCTTATTTGCTTGTTTCCTTTTCCTATGCGTATGGAGTTAGGCCAACAAGGAGCATGATGAGGTCTACACACAGTTGACCCTGTTCCCTCAACCAGAGGTATATATGTTATTCAAATTCTCAAGAGTTGCTTTTGTACTTAATCTTAATGGTGTTATGGAGTAACTTAGCAGTAATGTCAAGTAACTAAGAAAGCCTACTGAATGATAGTTTTGTCATTGATTTTTATATTGTCATTTCTTGATTGGTGTGTTGCCACACACTAGCTAATTTAATTCAGTTTTGAATCAAATGTATCTATATATGTTTTGTGTAGTCGGGAGATACAAATTTAGGGGGGAAAGGACATGAAGAGGAAGTGGGGGTAGAGGAAGAAGGGATTGGGGATTTACCGTCAAAGTCGACTCCTCATATGTTCTGCAAAACTTTAACAGCTTCGGACACTAGTACCCATGGTGGTTTTTCTGTGCCGCGAAGAGCCGCAGAAGACTGTTTTCCGCCTTTAGTAAGAATTCCATCTGTGTTTCATTTCTCCTGTATTATAATTGATTTGTTCGAAATTTGTTTTAAAGTTTGCTGGAGCTTGATGGTACTTTGTGATGCAGGATTATAAACAGCAAAGACCCTCTCAGGAGCTTGTGGCCACAGATTTGCACGGTGTGCAATGGAGGTTTCGGCATATTTACAGAGGTGACTTTTGATAAATGTTAGTATAGCACATTCTCCATGAAAGTGAATTTCTTACACAAATAGAATGTGGATTTTCAGGTCAGCCACGTCGTCATCTACTTACTACGGGCTGGAGTATTTTTGTAAGCCAAAAGAATCTTGTCTCGAGAGATGCAGTTCTATTTCTGAGGTATAAATGGCTAACTAAAATCTATGCTCAAGTATTTCAATTTTTGTGTGAAATCTGATGTGAGATGTTGTGGGTTCGTAGAGGAGAAAATGGAGAACTGCGGTTGGGAATTAGACGAGCTGGTCGACCTAGAAACAGCATTCCTAATTCAATTCTTGGAGACCAGATTATGAATCTCAATGTTCTTTCTCCAGTGGCTAATGCAGTATCCACTAAGAGCATGTTTCATGTTTTTCACAGCCCCAGGTATAGTTATAGTTTTATCATCTGACTGGTTCAAGCAAAACATGAAACGCACACACACACACACACACACACACACACACACACACACACACACACATACACACACACACTCACACTCCCACTCACACTCCCTTACATACATACATACATATACTAATATAAGTGAGACTCATGTGAGTATGGATGAAAGACATTAACTCTTCTTATCAAAATTTGCTCTTGAGTTGCTATCTTAACAACCTTAGGTTTTCTTTTAACACTTAGAACAACATTTTTAATTTTTGTGGCGTGGTAGATAGAGAGATTGATACTACATCCGGGATTATGCCATATTCACCTGTTCAGACATGTTTAATACAGGGCCAATCCCGCAGAGTTCGTCATACCGTACAAAAAGTATTTAAAAAGTATCACTCACCCTGCAGCCATTGGGATGAGATTCAAGATGAGATTTGAGATGGAGGATACAGTGGAGAGGAGGTGCAATATACTCTCTTCTACCTTGTTGATCTTATTTTTTTATCGAAAACCACTGTTCAAGAAGATGGTGATGTTTTGCAGGTACAGTGGTTTAGTGACTGGAGTTAGTGATTTGGACCCCTATAGGTGGTGTAATTCGAAATGGAGATGCTTAAAGGTACATCCCTTGCAAATTTGTGCTCAGTTCTGGATCTTCAGGCCAAACTGATCATATTTAACATTTAAGTTTTCTAGGAAACACATGTCACGTTAGACCAATTATTTTGTTCCTTTCTGACTCGTCGATTCAACTCTTACAACTATTTTCTTAGTTTTCATTCTATTATCTAGTTATTGTATGCTTGACAGCAGTTCCTGTGCATGATTAGTAACATTGATCTATCGTCTTTAAAATTCTGTTTTTTAGTTATATGCGGATTCATCCATTTGCTTTGCCATGGTGTTGATTTCTACTTCTTAAAACCTTCGACTCACACAATATTTGAAATTCACTATATGCTATTACACTGAGCTTTTCTCTTAGTACTTGTAATGTTTGAAATGTGTGCCTTCCAGTATTTTAGCTAAAATAGGTATAGTGACGATCACAAAATGCAAAAGGTGAAACCACAATGATCACAGTGTATCAGTTTTATTAAAGGAACATGAGAACAACTTAGATGACATTGGTGTCTGTGTCAGTTAGCATGCCTGCACAGCCCAACTTATCTGATGCAAGGCGGTATTCATACATGACCCAGTTTTCTAGTCGATCAACATTTCATTACTTGTTGCTCTCCTCAAAAAAAAAAGGTAAGAACTTGTGCAGGAATCATTGTTTGCTTCTAACATCAACGTATTTTGACGGCCAACAGGTCATGTGGGATGATGATCTTGTGGGCGATCATCATGACCGAATTTCTCCATGGGAGATTGAACCCACTTTGTCTGCCCCAGTGCTGAGCATCCCATCTGCTCCAAGGCTGAAGAAACTGCGGACATTGGAGTCAACATCGCCTGACCACCCTGTCTCAGGTATCTTGCTGTTGGATTTGGCAAAAATAATTAACGATATTTTAGTATCTCAGTTTTGGCTTATTTCCTGTAGGGCCAGGGGGCGTTGAGTTCTTGGGTTTCAATGAGTCTGGGAGATCCTCTAAGGTCTTGCAAGGTCAAGAAAATTTAGGACTTAGGTCACCTTTCTATGTCGGTGACGGTAAAAACCAAGTAGTGGACTTCGCCACGCCCAACCCAACTAACAGAAGCCTCGCCTCAACTGGGTTTCAAGAAACTGGCATTAGCGATCGTTTTCGTTTACAACCAAGTACTTTCACAGGCTTCTCGGGATCATCAAGATTCCAGGTCTTGCAAGGTCAAGAAATTTTCCATTCGCTTTCTGTCCATGGAAGAACTGATTTCAACCAAATTGGTTCTGACAAGAGCAATCCACATTCTATAATGTTCAACTCTTCTTACCAGAGACCATACCCAAATTTCTATCCATTAGCTTCTGCGGATGTTAGAACAATGCTCATGCCATACACAGATAAATTCAAAGAAAATCCGGATTTTATGACAAATTCTCAGAGAGAGCCTATGCAATCCAACATGTCTTCCACCCAACGAAGTTTCTCGGGTTTCTCTGCTATGATTGGGGATGAAATCTGCAACTCAAGTAACCCAAATCTTGTGAAAGAACAGAGGCCAGTAAACAGTGTATCTCCTCCACCTGTTGTAGAGACAAATCTTGGAAGTCATAATGACGAACTTCAAGATGGGACTAAAGTTTGTAAACTCTTTGGGTTTTCTCTGACGGGAGACATTCCAAACTCAAACTCGCCAAATTCTAGCAAGAGGAGTTGTACTAAGGTAAGCTGTATCAGATGCAATTCTGGTATTAACTGTCTTTGCTTAATTCTTCCTCTTGCTGATTGTAAATAAGCCTGAGTGAAGGTTCACAAACAAGGAAACCTGGTGGGAAGAGCTGTTGATCTCTCGAGATTGGATAGTTACATGGACCTGCTAAGTGAACTAGAAAAGTTATTTAACATGGAAGGCCTTCTAAGTGATCCTGAGAAAGGATGGCAAATTGTATATACAGATAGCGAGAATGATATGATGGTTGTTGGCGATGATCCTTGGCAGTAAGCTTTCAAATCCTCTACATGACTTTTAAGTTTATGATCGCTGAATCATTACGATCAGTTTTAAATTCTCAATTTCTCTTTTATCATTTCTCAACCTGGGTACTGTGCAGTGAGTTCTGTAGCATCGTGTCCAAGATTCATATCTATACACAAGAGGAAGTAGAAAAGATGACAATCGGAATTATCAGTGATGACACTCAAAGTTGCTTAGAAGAAGCACCTCCAGCAGTTATGGATGTTTCTAAATCTTCTTCAGTGAGCCAGCCAGATTCTTCGCCAACAATAACTATGAATTGATGTCTGTAACTGTATACAAGTTTTATAATAAGATGAAACTTTGCCAATTCCTGAGGTGGGTATATCGAGATTTACATTTTACTTTCTCGAAGCAGTATCTATCATTGTTTACTTAAGGCAAACAATTCAAACTCTAGTCATATAATGTTCAAGTTTGGTTGTGTAATGCATCAAAACCATCATATTGTTACTGGAATTTGTTCCAAAAATAAATAAATTATGCATGGGTGACTATGGGGTGTGATTCAGTTTAGTTCTGTGCACTACACAACAGCATTTAGGGCAGTTAGCACTTAGCAAATGTCAGTGTTTCGTATTGAGCTGTTAAATTTGTGAAAGCAGATCTGTTAGGGTGTGAATTCATTTCGGTTTAACTTTTGCTGAACTTGACCAATTTTTGGCGGAGTAGGGGCAGTTCCCCTAGTGACCAACAGATGTGAATTCATCTCTGTTTTGACTTTTGCTAAACATGACCAATTCTAAGTCGAACGTTAGAAGTGACGAGCACGTGACATTTTAATCTCCTTCATTTAATTTTGTAGGTTATATAACGAAGATCAAAATTTTAAATATGGGTGGTAATAGAGTCATCCGTTACTGATCAACCAATCAAATTAACATGTCAAATATACACTCTTTAGAAGAATGTGCATGAAAATGGACTCAGCAATGACGAAGCATTGAGGCAATTGCCTCTAATAGCTCACAAGTCCTTTTCTTAGGGAAATAATGTCCTTTTGCCACTATAGGTGTATTCTTAGCTGCGCCAAGATGTCCCATGGAAGAAGTTCGACATGCTCATACCCATCTCAACCACGAGGAGTTGTGTGGTTTCCGTCGAGCTCAATCACAGTCGAACGACTTCCTCTCCTACAACCTACTCATAACCGAGGCACACTTGCGAATATCAGTGGCTAGATTGTTGCTTTCCTTAAGCACACTCTCTGCCAGAATTATGTTAGGTTCGTAACAGTAAATTAATGCAAAAGTAGACGAATAGAAATAACTGAAACACAAACGATTTAAATTAGATAGGGCCAGCTATTCAACCCAACATTGCTCGGCCACATCTCAAAAGAACATTGCACAGTACTTGTGTCCAAGATAAAACAGTTTGCGGCGAATTGTGTACAACACTAGCGAAGGTTTGAAAAACGGCCATTAAAATGGTCACGTCTATATAGCGTGTCCGTGAGGATTATCGGTGTCTAAATAACACCGGTAAATAAGAAAAAAAGATGTTATTTAGATCCGTTATAACCGTTTTTACACATATGATAACTATCTTTATGAAATTGATTTTTACGTTTTTTTTTAAACAACATTTTAATATAGGCCGTTTTTTTCATTTTCAATTATACCCGTTTTTTAGAAAAAATAATATAACAATATTTTTATCCAATGTTTTATTTCTAAGAATCTAAAATAAAAGATTAAAAATTACAATTAAAAAATCAAAATAAATGAATAAACAAATAAAATCAAAAAAACGTAGTAAAAACGTTATTCAGACCTGTTATAACCGTTTTCCCGTATGTTAAAACCATTAGATAGGAAATTGAGATCATCATTTATTTTTATTTTTTATTTAATCGTTATTACATCTATTATTTAAAAAAAACATGTTTTTTTTCCTAAATAATATGTTTATTGTCCGAAATCTGTTCACACCCATTAAAACGCGTACGTATAACCGGTTTTCAAACCTTCGTACACAATTCACTCTCTAGAAAACAACAATATGGGAAAAAAGTAATAATTAAACACTCAAGTGTGCAAACTATAGAGATGATGCAAGAATATCAAGGAGAATGCAGAGGACAGCAGCTCGCATTGAAATGAGTAAAACGTCTGTTCAAATAGGCGGAAGGAGGAGGTGCAGTTTTGGACTTTGGTGAATCAATGATACTGATGACACCATAAAGGTGAGTCAAACGGGTAGAAAACAGTTACAAAATAACTAAGCCATCAGTAACATTACTAAAAATGCCATTTAGTAAGTTGAGCCTACACGGTTTTCTAAGTTAGTGCATGCTATTAAAGGCAAAGATAAATTAGGAATGTTTAGGGAGAAAATATGAAAACCTTCATCTAATTTGGGATTTGAAAAAAACCTTTCCCCTTCATCTAAAATAGGACGAAGGGGTATGATTTTTTAAATTTCTTTTGATGCATTTATCATATATCCTCCCTGAAAAAAATAAATATTTGGTAAAAATTGTGTTTTTATATTCTTTTAAAAATTTTCAATTAAATTATGTTAAAAAAATAGGTTTTTAGTTGACACCCACACTCGAACCTAAGCTCATGGCCTTACCCAGATGGACGGTGAGTGTGTGTGTTTTCATAAGTCATTGCCTAAGTTTTTTCTCTCGTATAATATGTGTTGACCCAAGTATTATATCTCTAGCTTCCTTTATGTAGGAGTAGGACTAAAAGTTTCACAAATCTCACCAATGAAAATAAGGCTAGTGATGATTAGGTTCTAACTTTAAATCTCACTGAGTCACTAAAATTTTATTTCCCCAATAATCACTTAAATCACGATAAAAAGCGAAAAATACGGAAAGAAAACGAAAAATATTATTAACAAGCAGAAGTTTCACTAGGATTGAATATTTGCTTAGTAAAAGATTATCAGAACTACTTGTTAATCGGTGAATGCGGTGCCTTAAACTTCCCAATGTTTGGTGTAACTAGCATTCATATTATTTCCAAATGCGCTACTAAGTTCATGTCGTGGTGCTCGTTTTGTCATTGAGCAAAATTCTAGTTTTCGTGAATGTTCTAGAGAATTTTCTCATAGTCTCATATGAAGCGATCTCACTCCACATTTAGAAAGCTGGGTTTATCAAGAGTGTACTGATGTATCCCACCTCAAAAATGAAGCTATAAAACCCATTAAGACTTCGGAAAAGTCATCGTTCACATGCAGTCACAATACCAGACAAGTACATCGTAGGGAGGGACGTAAAGTGAACTTATTATCTTATTGAACCTTGATCTTGGATCTCCGACCAACAAGTTTGAGTGCCCTTCATGGTAAATTTATTTTAGTATATTAAGTAACGTCTCCCTCGATGTAGCACTAATTACCTCTTTGGAAAATCCTTTCAATAAAGTGTTTCAGAGTGAAAACAAATGTACTGCAAAGTACTTTCAGTAGGTTCGAGACATCAAAATCGAACAGAACGAGCCTAAACTAAGAAATGGTTGTTCACGTCCTGCTTTAGTTACAAAGGTCGATATAATTGGTTGATCTTAGGGGAGGGAAGCAAAGAAGGTTGAAAGATCTTTGTGTGATGAAAAATGGTAGTGTATAGTTTTAAGAACGGATTATCTCTAGGATAGATCTTTTGTTCTTTGTAGAATAGATAAATTCATTTATTTATAGTTTTGTGATGAACAACTGATTTCTCATAAGTGGTGGAAGTTATGAAGAGATGGAGAAGTGACGATCGTGGAGATTGTAGTGGATTCATGTCCGGTAAGAGGAGGAATGTATTACCACTGCTCCTTGTCCTCTCAAATGCTTCTTTAACCTTCCCACTACTTGTTACCTTCTTGTCATGGATGTGTTGCCACAACGCATGATGTCGTACACCGCCAGACCAATATCCCCAATGAGAATCCCCACATGTGTTGTATTTGATATTCTGTAGAAAATAGTGGAGTCATGGAATACCACTACTTTGATTATGTGATGACTTGTTAAATTAGTGAGGCAAGTTGCTCAGTTCACTAAGTTGTTTAAATAGACTAACAGGTGATGATTCTAGTAAAATAGTGAGCTTGATGGTCATTTACTAGCTTAGAAGTAGCATGACATAAATTTGAAGTGTCCGAAGCAAGATTACACAAAAGTTCCCAAGTACCAGACATAGCGCATTCAAGGACCGGACAAAAGGCTTAACGAAGACCCATATATGGCTGGCGCTGACATTAGGCCAGCGCCAAAAGTAGTGACGCTTCCTTGGGGACACGTCTTAGAGAGGTTGGCGCTAGCTCAAGATAACACCGAAAAGAGGGCTAGCGCTGGCATAGTGACGTGCCCTAGGGACGCGTCTCGAGCAAAATAGGGCTGGCGCTGACACTAGGCTAGCGCCAATAATAGTGACGCATCCCCAGTCTTGAGCAAAATAGGGCTGACGCTGGCACTAGGCCATCACCAGGCTTTAGTGATGCGTCCCTGGGGGATGCTGTGACTTAGTGAAGTGTCCTAAGGGAACGATCCTAAGGTTGTGGCGCGTCCAATAGAGACGTCACATAATTAGTGATGCGTTCTTAAGTATGATGCTAGAATGACATGTATTTCTTAAGGACATGACGTCAAAATGTGATGTTTTCATTGCAAACATGACGTTAAGCTAGAATGCGTCTTCGAAGATCATGCATTAGCTATCCCTAGAATATATTTATTATTTAAACATTGATGCACAACAAATTCAAGGAATTTAGATATGGAAATTATGCGACTTGAGACTGGTTCAATATGGTATAAATATTGTAAATATTAGAGAGACTAAGGGATCAATATAGAACACATGTAGTCATTTGTAAAGACTGTATTCTTAATTCTCTTGTGGAATATAAGTAGAAATACATTGTTTCATGTTTTGGTAAAAATTCAGAAATATGCGCAGATATTTCTATGCTTCTGCTGCTAGGCAGAAGGAGATTTTACAATTCTAGCCATTGTCAAAAATATACCATCTACACAAAGGATCCGCGATATTCTCATTAGATTTCACAAAGTCAATTGAGATTACGTCATAACATAGTTGTGCCTTATATGAATATGTCCACTCTTATGATTATCTCGTTATTGTTGCTGACTATTACAATGTAGCGTTATAACGGGCACTATCTTATTCCAAAGAGGAATGTCTGCCAAGAAGCATCTTAGACATTCGGCTTCATCTCGTGATTTATCTAAAAAATTAAACACTAACTCTATAGTGGACCGAGCTATACATGTTTATTTAGAGAACTTTTAAAAAACAGACGCACCTCCTAAAGTGAATAAACATCACCCATAGATTTAGACTCTTAGAGCTTCTGATATCCATTTTGTACCATAATTTCCCTCGGGGAAGATATGATACTTTTCATTAATTAAACAAAATGCTAAAGTGTGCTTCAAGTACTAAAAAACTTTAATAAAAGCATCACAATGTTCATGCTCTAGATTGCAAGTATATATGCTCAACCTATTCACAACATAGGTAATATCTGGTCTATTGCAATTCATCAAATACATTAGAATTTTGATAACACATGAATATTCTAGTTGTTAAACTCCCTAACCCTTATATTTCTTATTAGGGTCATACAGATTACAAGCATGTTTAATATTAAGTTGATTATGCATTATATAAGCACACTTTGACATAATGAGGTTGACTAAGACTATAACCATTATAGTTTTTTATAATTTTCATTCCTATTATCACGTTAGCAGAACCTAAGTCTTTCTTATCAAAGTTTTCATTTAACATGGTCTTAAAGGTATTAGTTATCTCAATATTTATACCCAGTATAAGCATATTATCAACATACATGAATACAATCATAAAGCAATTATCCATAAGTTTAATGTAAAAATACTTATTAGATTCATTAATATCTAAACCATTAGATTTCATCAAAATAATGTTTCGTGCAGTAGTTTAGGTGCTTGTTTCAAGCCATACAAATGTTTATTATTCAATTACATATTTGTTATTCAATCCTTTCACAACAAAATCCTTTGATTGGTCCATGTAAATTTCTATGTTAATTAATATTTATTACTTAATTTTTTTTTCAAAGTTAGTGTTTGATCTAACATTTTTCCAACTTAGTGGTTGGTACCTAGACTTCACGTTGACTGTCTTTGACCAGATTCTAATTAATCTGGTGGAATAAATTGTATTGAGTGTATAAGTATACCCTTGATGTGGGTCTAGTATCCAACAACTCTAATAAAACCAAAGATCATACGGTCTTGATATAAGAAGAGTACCCTAATTTTCTATTCCTCATCTGCCATCACAAGTTATAGGCGTCTCTTCCATATTAAATCCAGAGTATGCAACTGAACCAGAATATTCAAGAACCTAAACAAGCATAGTAAAGCAACCCTAATCGATCAAGTTTTTCCCTAAATTGAAGAACTTGTTAATGGATTTTACCTGAAATGCATTTAAGACTTGCAATCAAGCCAATTCCAACTGAAACAATTTTTTCAAGTAATAGTCAACAGAAAGTTAGAATATCTCTTATGGCTTGTAATAGTAAACCCAAATCATCAAGTAATGAAGATGTGAAGATTGTGAGTAGGTTTGGGATTTGTTCTGTTAAATGAACAATTTTTTAGGCCGCGACGGAATGTTGATTTGGTTGATTGAAATTAAAATTGAAATAAATTAGATGTGAAAGTTAAAGTTAAAGAATTATAAGAAAAACTTAGTGTTAGTGGGAATTTAGTTCAAGATTTACAGGATAAAGTTTTGGATTGAGTCATCAGTTGAAGAAATTGTAGAAATTGAATAAAGAACTTCATTCAAAGAACAAAGTTTAACGAAAAATCTTGATAAAGATTTTTAACTGGGTGTTTGAAGACGAAGATGATACGAATTTAGGGTGTGTATAAATTAGGGAAAAAATTGGGGGAAATTAGGGATTTTCTTGTCAAGAATCATCATGGAATAAGGGAAAATTGGGAATTTGTACTGTAGTCTTCAATTATTCTTATATCGTATAAAAATGTAATGATAAGGTTTGAATATGTGTCTTGATTGAGAATGAAAAATAGTTAATTATGTCATCTCTAATATTAGAAAGAGAAAGTGAAGTCCCAGAAGAACAAGAAAGGAAGACAATGAGTTTAGATGAGGAAGTATTTGGGGTGCAAATATCGACATAAATATTTAACAAATGAAGGGTAAAATAGTCAATGCGTAATAAATAGATGGTAAATTTAAATAAAATTAGACTTAACATAGTCAATGGAAGTCAACGTGATTTTCAAGTACCAACCCCTAAGTTGGAAAAATGTTAGACCAAATACTGTTTTTGCAGACTAATAAAGTAAGTTTTTTTACAAAGCTCAAATAAAGTAAGATAATTATCAGGTGTATTTCGGGAAGATGAAGGACAAGCAAAATGACAGAGTATAGGTTGAAGTGGTGAAGAATACAATACTTACTCGAAATCATATTATTGCCATCCCTTTGTTAATGTCCTACCTGAATATCAAATTTAAAAAATAATAATAATAATAGTAAAAAGGAAAAAAATAAAAAGGGAATGATAAATCTAAAGTCAATACTAGGAACCAAAAAAAAGGGTAATCTAAAGTAGTCAGACTTTTTGCATTTTGACTAAATGAACAAAAAAAAGGGTAATTATCGAGATATGAGTAATACCCATTAGGAACTGAAAGTTTATCGGTTCCAAAAAGTTATATCTGCTAGGTACCAAATTTGTTAATCGGTCCAATATTATGATCCAGAATCAGACCGGAATCACCTGGTTCCGATTAGGTTCTGGATAATCGGGTACTCGTTGATATCCCTAGTTCTGACTTAACTAGACATATAATAAAATCAGGTCCAACAAAGAAGTTTCAGTTTTAATTATTTTACTTCTTGTATGTTTAATTTCGGCTTCTACCTCTAGAGAAAAATACTGACTGGTTAAAGGGATATCAAGAGGATCATATATAAATCTCTTACGAGAGTAAGATTTTAAAGAAAAAATATTATCAAAAAACTCAGCATCCCCTGATCTATAATAGAGTTTTGACCAATATCAGAAATTCTTACAATAATTTGGTAAGAATTCATTTTTAATGCACATGTTATACATTCTCAAAGAGAAACAAAACGTTTGAAATTAAATTCAGGTTATCCAAAAAGATTGGTTCTTAGTTGACAATCAGACCCGACCCCACAACCTTGATCTAGCACAGACGAACGACGAGTATGTGTTTGTGCATGTTCATACTAGCCATTACCTAAGTTTTACCCCTCACATAAAAGTGAGTCGACACAAGGGCCATACCTTGGATTACTAGAATATTTTCTAGTAATATGAAAAATTTAAATCTTTAATTTCCTATATGTAGGACTAAATATTTTATTCATAAAGTGAAAATAAGTTAGTGACCCCTAGTGACTCTAAATTTATAAGATCAAACTACACCAAGATTAAAAAAACTTATTAAATAAAATCTTATTTTTCGATCATAAAATAATCTTCCCAACAATTTTCCAACAAAATATTTTATCTCAGTACATATGTGTATTATTGGCTTTAAAGATGTCACTTAGCCTGGTTTTGCTGAAACCATAACAGAAAACCCATTTTAACCATTAGAGCATCTCCAAATAAACCCCGTAGAATTCCTACATTCTAGGCCACCTAGGATTTTATACATTTTAACAAAAATAAGTTTCTCCAATCAGAAATGCCGAAGATAAATGCGGGGATAACGCGTTGGATAGTTATGCAGACACTTTTTTTTTATGGTTTCAAAGATTTCCTTAGAGGATATAAACTCCATAGTCAGCAAAACTAAACATTGTTGTTAAAAGAATTCAATATTTAATTTGTATATCAATGGTTTAAAAAACATTAACCAATAGATTTAAACAATTATATAAGTAAAATAGTTTATGGTTAAAAATAAAGAGGTTCAGTCAGGGATTTAGTAACGACAAGAAAATATCATATTTATTTATTTATTATGTTTTTAACATATGAGACGTATTTTCATAATTAAGTTAGTATTAATTATTACATACAATAGATACATTGTATATAAATTGATCCAAAAACATTTTTTTGTATTCTTATTTATAACGTATAATAGGTTTTACTCTGGAATTGTTATTATGTATAATTTATTGCTTACTAGCTAGTGTAATAATACTGAGAGTAATTACTCCAAAGAATACTGCAAGAGAATCCAAAACCCCTGGAGAATATAGCTCCAATGCTACCAATACATAACCAGCCACCACTCCTTGGATAATAATGACTCGTTGTCAGCCTAATGCAAGCTTCCAACCAAACAGTACTAGGGAGAACATAACTAAACCATAGTTTTTTTTACCATTATTTATCTTCAAAAATTCACATGAACCATCAATAACAATTCCAACAATACATCTTCCAGCTTCAGCTACATTCAAACCTCACTTAATACACCTAATAAATAAATATTTCATTATACAAGCCGAGGTTAAAATTCCCATAAAAAGTCCAATAACCGCATCCACGCCTATCATAAATAACTTATCTTCATGTACAGTCTAAAGAAAAGAACCCCCAAAGAATAGGGTCATAACCATCAACAAATCTCTAGCACCAGCTGTCACTTACATCTCTACAATAAGAAGTAACACTCCACTTTAAACGTAGTTTCAAACTCTGATGATGAGATCAAAAAATATATACTTAATCAAGAAAAGCATCTCATAATTTTGATCAAGTACGACTTGAACCATTCTTTGATTAATAAATTAAGCTAATTTTATTGATAAGAATAATAGGAAACTATATACATACATATAACATAAATAGGAAACTTCATCCACAAGATACTGAAACTAATCAATAATACATTATATGAAAATTCCTATCGAAAGATATATTCAATTTAGAAGATCAAAATCTCAGACTAAGCAAAATTGTGTTGACCTTTGAATATTACTAGATATTCTTGTATCTAGCTACATGTTTCCCACAAGTTGATCAACAACTAAGGCAAAAAATAACTAGTAAAAGAAACTAACAAACCATCCAACCAAGCACCAACAAAGAATTTTTTATTTCAAATAAAAAACACACACATCATAAACACTTTATTGTCGTTTTTGAATTACTGCTGAAATCTTATACTAGGAAAACAAGCCAACCAGAACACTTCATATTCTTTTTGAAATTACAACCGAAATCTTATTCTGGAAAAACAAGCCAAACCCTTCTATTAAATAAGGTGTAGATTCCCTTAAGGCTATAATTTAAGATAATTTTTTATATGACAAATTCTATTTATTAGGCCTATGTGAAAATCTAGGTTGTATTAAGATATTGCTAATATCTAACCTCTAGTTTATATAAGGAGTAGTTTCCTATTATGCTCTTCCTTTATGGATGGTCGATCTAAAGATCAAATACTAAAACCTTAGCAACCTGGTTCTCTCTCTACCTATAAAAGGAACATAATACTCATCAGTATTGTGTTCAAGGAATTACGACTCATTACGACTAAGTTCAAGAGAGGGAAACCATGACCTCCACAAGGTATTATTATTATTACAAGTTGATCGATGAAGGACTACGGGTTAGTTATACCATGCATTCTCTATAAACTCTACTTGCATATTATTGTATAATTGTCATGATGTTCATGATCTTGCGTTTACGTATTTATAAATTAAAACTTATAGTTGGAATCAGAGCATGTGTTTAAAACTCATAATCGTCCGTTGATAGTATGCAATAATAGTCAGGTCGTCTATTTGATTTGTTTGTGATTATATGCATTTATATGCTTAATTAAATTAGCTACATATGCATGGTTATTTAGTAAATATTGAAAACTATGAAAGCAATTAAGTGAAGAGAAACTGTGAAATTTAAAGAATATTCATTTATCCAAATACCCTAGTTACCAGTGTGTCTAATTCTCATTTCTTGCGGATGCAACTGGTAAGGTAAAATATCACTCTCTCGTCCGTTTGTTTGTCTTTAATCGATCTTTATACTTATCCGATATGAGGTATACTTTATTTATTATTGGTTGTATACTGTATAATTAGTTTAATCCTCTCGATATTTTTTTTCAAGTTAATGGGTTTTGTCATTTTGATGATAAAACTAATATGGTAATAGTGGGATGTGTCTTTAATTTTTTATTTTTTTTTTTGTTTTTAGAAACCAAAATAGTAGAAATTGGAAGTTATATGGCTGTAATTTTTTTTGTTAGTTTGTAATTGTATGCATATGGTGTGGCTCGATGGTGATTGTAATGATTGTATATTTAACTCGGGGGTTTCAATTGTATTATATCTTTTGAAAATTCAGGGAAAACTTAACTTTTTGATCTAACTTAGAATTGTAATGTATGAATATGTTGCTTGAGTTAGCAATTTGATAATAAAAGTGAGATATTGATCAATTATAGTAGAAGCTTAAAACTTATGGCAATATATGATGGTAAAAGTGAGATGTTGATCAACTATAGTAGAAGAAACACTCATGAGAAATTGAGTACTAGTAGTAGTAATATCTATTGTTCCTGTCTATTGTTCATGTCTATTGTTGATTATCAATTTATCATTATTATTGCAATTCATTCATTTTATTATCTTTAAAGAAAACCCACTTCTAGCCTCCATCACTATATGACCTTTATTTATTTACCTTTAATTTTATTCTCTCTATATATTTCTTTCTTACTCTTCCAAACCTGTGTAAATAAATAGTGAAGTGAGTAGTTTGTAAAATTACAATTCACCTCTCCCTCTTTTCATGTACACGTGCAAAAATATTTATTTAAACATTGTTAGTTTTAATTCAGCTTTTAGTATGCACTATATTGTCTTATATAAATATCATAATTTATATTTCTTTCTGTTTGGTGCTCGACTGTTTATGTTGCTTATTGAATGATAGAATGACTGTTAATTGATAGACACATTTTTGTGTCTGATTTGATCTCATTTCTCGATATTGTTGTACTCACTTTGTATTATTATGGTATTTTATGTGTTTGTAGGTGTTTTTGGAGAAATAAACTTTTATGGAAAAAAGGTGGCTTGAAAGTGTTAAAGGCACCAAACAGAATTAATAAAGGCACCTAATAGATTTGATAAAGGCACCCACTTGTTTTGAATTCAAACAAGAATTGGCGGGAAAGCATCTCTTTTCAACTGGGTGAATGAAAACAAGTAAATTTGGGATATTTTTACGGTTTAAGGACAAGATTATATTCTTTCCTATTTCGAAGGAGTTTCTAGAATTTGGAAACACAAAAAAATAGAAGAAAATCTCGCCCGAAACTTGATTGTTGCCGTGAAAAGGAAGAGAATTATTCTCGGATTAAAAAAGTTATTCTCACGTCTGGATAAGTTAATGATATCTTCTCTATTTTCAGATTAGGAAACGTGATCATATCTCGAGCTTTTAAAAGCAAGAAATTGATTCGAAATTAAAAACAAATTATCTTCATTAAAGAAAAAAAAATCTCGATATGTCGAGAATCATTGAATTAGGAGATTTGAGAGGATTTGGGAGTTGTATGGATGTCCTAGTATAAATAGAGGAGGATGGAGAGCATTCTGGGGGGGGGGAATCAGGTCGAGCCTGGAGTTGCAGACGTGAAGTAGAGAAGAAGAACATCAAGAACATAAGGATGAATACAATCATAAATCATGTGGCCTATTCTACAGCTCCAGAAGAGAGTCGCTAAAATAGTGATCTTTTCCATCTCCTTCAGCGACAGAAAAGAGACACTTATTTCTGTATCACTTTGATTCTTCTTCGCAACTCTTATAAACGTTGTGGTTTCACTGTGTTAGTTTTCTTTTCTTCATTTTAAACACTTTTTGAGCTATTTATTCATCTTTTGAGAGAGTGTTCAATATGAGGAGCTACACCCTATTGTTGAGGCAACAGAGGAAGCCATTTTTCCAATAATAAAGTGGTAATTTATATTATATTAATTTTTGTAATTTTTTTATGACTATTTGCAGAATAAAAATTAAATATACGATTTTGATTAAATAGTTGTGATTTCTTTTGATGGTTCATGCTTAGTTTAGGACTTTTGATGTTCCATACTTTCGATTTACATCTATTATTTTGAAAATCTACCTCTTTAGGCAATAATTAGAATCGATTTGAATGTCAAAGAGTTGCATAGTTTTTAATACTAAATCACTTAAATATTGGTTAATGGTGGAATCCTTTGTCTCAGTCTTTTCTACAATCTTGCAATAATTTATTGCTTAAGTTTTATATTTTTGTATTATAATTTAGGTATAAAATCAATCTTCATAAGTCTGAGTGAACAAATTTTTTTACCACTTCTACAAAACACATCATTAATTGGTGGAAAATTATGGGAACAAAGTTAGTGTTCCCAATTCTTTTATCCCCTTTCTATTCTTAATTTTTATTTGCAACATCGGCTTAGCTAATCCATTAAATGTTTTTGAATTATTGGTACTTTGTAGTTAATTTCAAATACTAAATAATGTTTCTCTTCATGGAAGTTGGAACTTGAAAGCAATATAGAGAGATATTTCAAAAGAGTATTAACCACTGATGTGTTACCATCGCCGCCTTCAAAAAGACCCACTAGAAGTACAAGACAAATTGATCAACATGCATCATCTTCGTAAGTAAATAACATGAAATCAATTAAATAATATATAAAAATTCCCATACAACTATCGTCCTCATCAAAGTAAAATTATAACAATCCAATAGACATGAGTGAATTTGATTATTCAAAGCTTTCAGAAGACCCGGGACTTCGGACAAATATACTAATTTATCCTTCTAATGTTTGAGATCAAGTCCGGAGATATTATTTGATGAAAGGTCCTTGTCAGCCGAAAAATCATTATTTCCTATTAAAGAAGAAGGCTAAATATCATTCAAGAAGATTCAACCAAATTGGTTTATGGATTATGTTGATTGGTTAAATTATAGTATCGTAAGAGATAAATTATCTTGTTTGCAATGTTATCTGTTTAAATCAAGTGGCGTCGATAATTATGTGAATGGAGGATTTTCTGGCTGGAAGAAGAAATAAAGGTTACAGAAACATGCTGGATATTCCAAAAGTTTTCACAATGTAGATAGAGGAAAATATGATAACTTGTTAAATCAGGAACAACATATTGAGAAAATAATCACTAAACAATCAGATGAAACTCAAAGGTAGTAACTTTCGTGTGGATAATCACTAAATATTCTTCTATGATTAGGACTTGCATTTCGTTGGGATAATGAAGTTGTGGATTCAACCAAAAGAGGTAACTTTATTGAGATTTTAGGATGGCTAGGTGAAAATAATAAACAAGAAATATAACCTTACATTTTGGAAAATGCACCAAAAAAATTGAAGTTGACGTCACCATCTATTCAGAAAGACATTGCAAACGTTATTTCATATGAAATCATCTCAGCAATTGTTAGTGACATTGGTGATCCATTTTTTCAATTCTTGTTGATGAGTCAAAAGATGTTTCAATAAGGAGCAAATGGTTATTATTTTACGGTATGTCATTGAAGGTAATGTGATTGAGCGTTTTGTTGGAATTGAGCATGTTAATTCTACCTCTGCAATCTCACTTAAGGAAACAATAAACAACTTCTTTTCTAGGGATGGTTTAAGCATGTCAATGCTGCAAGGAAGGGATATAATGGAGATAGAAATGTAGTGAGCCCTCTCTTTTTAGGAAGAAACGCCTTTCTCTCATCCTTTTTCGAAGTCTGTTTTTTAGCTATTCATAGATGCAAGTGGATTAAGATGAAGTGTTAAAATTCAATGAAACGCTCATGATTGTATACCCAAAACCGGCTAGTTAGGCCCGAATCCACTAAGTAATCTTGGATGAAGAACCGATTTCCCAGAAATCTGCTGCTTCCTTAAGCTAGTTAGGTGATTTTGAAGCCAAGTTTGAAAGAAAGTTTGATAAAGTGAATAAAAGAAAAGAAAGAAAGGTAAGAAGGTAAGATCTTCAAACACAGTCCTTCTCCCGTTGGTCGAGTACCAGTAGGCCCCTCTCCATCCGGTCGAGTCCATTAATGGCCTCTCCTTTTAGTCGAGTCTCCAAAGAGCCTTTAATATTTCCAATGGATTGAAATGAAAGACATGAGGAACGAATTTAGGAAAAAGATCTGATTCCCTTCATCTGGAGTAGTTTTTCTCCTTATTGTTTTTTTATACTATAAAAAGCTTTAGAAACCAGGATCCATGGATCATACGACTTGTCTTCCTGGATATTCCAATGGCTAGTGATTGAGACTTTATTTTAGAAGGAGCATGAAATCCCTTGACCCTAAAGGGGGATAGAAACCTTAGTTGACATGGTCTCAAAAAACTTATCCTCTTTGAAAATGATTGTGCATATGCCTATCAACTACAATTAGTCGTTGTTGCTGTAACAAAAAAGCATGATGATATTAGTGACTTGTTTTCATTAGTTACTTGTGTGAAAACTGTTTGTTGGTGGATCACCTAAGCGTCTCTTCGAGAAATACATGGGGCTGAAGTTGCGAAAGCCCCTAGTAATGGTGAACTTGAAACTGGACAAGGCTTAGACCAATAGACAAATCTAAAACGGGCTTCAGATACATGGTGGATTTCACACCACTATACTTTGATTATCTTGATTAATTTATTTTCATCGGTTAGAGGTGTTCTTCACTCTATTTGGAACGATTTGAAATCTGATAATTAAGCATTAGATCTTTTAAAAACTATGAAGTTTCTTTTTTTTTTTTTTTGTCTTCATTGATGGAAAATATTATAGGAATCACAAGTGATTTATCATAAGCACTACAAAGAAAAGATCAAGATATCATTAATGCAATGCAATTGGTTAGTTTTTGCAAACAACGACTGTAACAAATGAGAGTTAGTGGTTGGGATTCTTTACTTGCACAAGTATCTTTATTTTGTGAGAAACGTAAAGATTGTTACCATAGAAGGAGATAATTCTTGTTCGGCTACAGGGAGACCATAACGTAATGCTCAAGAGAATACAAATATACATAAATATCATGTAGACATTATTGATATGCAACTTCATGAATTAAATGATCGTTTTACTAAAGCAAATACCGACCCTTTTCTTTGTGGGGCTTATTTGAATCCGAGTGGCTCTTTTTCCGCTTTTGATAAAGATAGATTGGTGCATCTTGCACAATTTTATCCAAGAGACTTTTCTCCACTTGATCTTGCACTACTTGACGATCATCTCAAAAATTACTTCATCGATATGAGATCAAGTGATGAGTTATCAAGATTAAATGGAATAACAGATCTTGCAAAGATGGTGTTCAATACAAATAAAAACAAAGTTTACCCATTGGTTTATAAACTTTTAACACTAGCATTGATCTTTCCTGTTGCAGCAGCTACCCTTGAAAGGCTTTTTTCGGCTATGAAATTTTTGAAGAGTCAATTGCATACTCGAATGGGTGATGAATGGTGGAATGATTGTTTACTTGCATATGCCGAAAAATATATTTTTAACAACATTACCACCTCGTTTGGTTAGAAGAATTGAAATCCTAGGAATTCAATTATGAGGTAATCTAATTCTTGGGAATTTGAAGGAATGAGATTCTGAATCCAAATACTACTGTTTGGTTGAGATAGTTGGGTTACATGGTAATTCAAATATACCAAATTACTTTAACACCCCTGTACTTTGATATTATAATAAACCAAACCAATTTCACAATTCAAAAATTCAAAACCAAACCAATCCTAATACCTAAACTAAAACGTTGTCTGCAGTCATTACATAACATTCAAATTTCAAATTACAGACTAAAATTTCAAATTACAGACCATATAACAAATGGTAATTAAACACACTTCAATAGTAACAAAAAAATAAGGTTCCAGTTGAAGTTAATTTTCCAATCTTTAGAAACTTGTATCACTGTCTGCCTGCTAGGAGTAGACCAATATGAATCAAGTAAGACAAAAAAGGTTGCAATATATCACTAGCCATCTACCATACAATTTCCACATTTAATCGAAGACGTATCTTTGATATCTCCTTCGAGTAGAATGAAAGACTTGTCCTGTGTAATATTGACTTATTCCCTGTATATCCATACACACGATACACAGATTTATAAGAAAATTTATATTTGATGGTATTTTCTTAGTACGAACACAGTAAAATATAATTATAACTGCATGTCATACTTGTAAACTCCTGGATTAAGATGGACGGCGATCCACTGGTTATTCCTTGGGGTAACTGAATCAACGACGTCTTGAATCGTATAGTACTCTCCTTTACTCTGTTGAACATCTTAAGCTAATACAGTATATCTTTGCACTAGTGGGTTAGGAAATAATGCAACCTACAGTACAACAAACCGATAGTCTACTGTGCCAAAAGATTAAAGAGTAGTTTCCAATTTCTTTATAGGGTATATAAGAGAATTCATATCATGCACAACTAATCAATGTTTATCACTGACAGACATCTATCATCCGAGGATTAAGTCCAGCACTGTATCACATATTTAGTTGAACATCTTGTCTTTATTCCACTCTAACTAAATATCTGTTGGTTGTAGAAATTCATCAAGACCAGATATTTATGAACAAAACGAAGGCATGATAGGGTAAAAGTTGGTCATTTATCGAAAGTCCACTCTGAATAATTATCTACATGTTAGCGTCATTAGCCAAGCTCTGATATTTATGACACTCAGTCAAAGCTGGTTGTTTGTCGAAAGGCAAAGAAAGTTCTATTGATGTGTGCATTTGTGGTGACTCGACGAGTAAGTTTACTTTTTCCACTCACTAAAGAGTGTTATAAATATTCATCAATCTTGCATTCTTTTCTCTACTGGTAGCAATTGGTTACCAGTTACTCTACAACTTTCAAAACTTAGGTACAACATGAAACCATATGCAAGATGTTTGAATATCCACTTACCGTGAATATTTAAATTTGCATGGGTAGTTGTCATAAATCACGAAACATCCTACTGTCCTAGGTACAGCCATCCCGTGGCACCGACCACCTTACCTGCACTTATAAAACCCGAGGTGCACCGGTAGATATTTGCAATTAATTGAACAACTTTGTTTAAATATTATCTTGTAGGTTGCTATTAACAGTCTATACAGATATCAGCTTCGTATCAATTTGTGGCATTGGACGGGGTTGGGCTTGTGTAATGTGGCTCTACAGTTTGGTCTTCTATATACCCCTCGATAATATCAAATTTGATGTTTGTTATGCTCTTACCGGCGCAGATTAGAATCCGGTGTTTGATCGAAAGGTCAGTGCAGGAACTCCCTTTTATTGCCATGGAGCAAGACTGAATGGTAACATCACTTAGAAGCTAAGTGGGTAGTTTCTCAAGGATTACTATTATGGATAAACTCCTCTGATTTAGACATAGATGGATGGAGGTCTTCAATAATATCTGAACCAGGAAAGGTGTTGGTGCAACTCTTACAGAATCCCTATGAAGAGCGGATCTAATTGTATTAGTGTCTAGAATGGATTTCTTCTGTGTAATACTAATGGATAGGGCCTCATTGCTACAAGATCTCGTGCATTGGGGCCTATGGTTATGGCCCCGAATCCATCTAGGTGGTGCAATGGATCAATGAAGTTATACCCAGTGGACTTAGATATGTTTACCTATTATGAATTCTAACATTAAACATATCAAACTCCATAATCATACAATGAATACAACAAAAAATTCCTTAAGCATATAAACATTCAAGGGATTCAGAATTACATACCTCAAGCAACAGTACACTCCTTAGTGGTTGCACTTGCTTGAGTAGCTTGACACTCAATACCTAAAACCAAATAAATCAAACCCACAATCAATCAAATCACAAATAATCATAATCATAAAACTTGAAAAAAAAGCAGAAGCAAAAGCAAATAAGAAATTGAAGTACAGAGAAGTGATGAATCACGTGATTGTAAACCCTAAATCCCCAATTCCTACTTATTGAGAGATATGCAAAGAGAAGATGATAATAAAGGAGGAAAAAAACATGACATGATTCAGATTACACAAAAAATTCCATGGCAGATCCATCTCTCGTATTTTTCTCCTTTTCTCTCTTGTTTTGGTTCTTTTTCTCAGTTTAGAAAATCGATCGAAGAATGAAAAAGAGAGATTATCTGGAACAGGAAGGATAATACAGACATTTCATATCGATTACCTTGAATCAGATTATATTGCATCATTCGGTTATTACAAAAGAAAGGAACATTTACGAGGGAATTGGAATCCTTGGAAACCGATTTCAGATTTTTTCAGTCTGTCTGTTTGGTACGGGGGTAATTGGGCCCATTCCCTCGGAATCTTATTCCTGAGTTTCCAATTACTTGAACCAAACATGTTGTACCAATGATATGATTATTCGATGGTTTTAAAACATGAAAACACATCAAGGACGTTTATTCTGGAGAATGGACACAAATTGATTTGTATTTTGGGAAAATTATACTATATTGGTTTGTGCATGGAAGAAAAATTATGTTATATGTACCTTTTTTTTAGTAATATATATAATTCTTTATGAACTTTTTGGCAAAAAATAAATAAAAATTTGTCCCCCCATGTAAAATTCCTGGCTCCTTCCCTATTCAACGCATATTTGTTGGAATTGTGAAAACCATGAGCAATGCCTGATTACACCAAGAAAATATGGGGAAGCTGTTGTAAGCAGTAGAGTGCTTATTGAAGGGGATATAAGCACTTCCAATATGTGTTTAATTATTGTGATGAAATGCAAGAGGCCTCAATGGCATTGACAAGATTGAAAATTTGAAAGATCGAATAAAGGCTCACAAACCTAATATTTTGGTCATACATGAAACAAAGATATGGAGAATAAAAAGTTGTTTGGTAAAAAATATATTGGGGTAATAATTAACCCCACTAATATATGAGCATCTTCACTTCATTGATTACTTTATACTTATCCCTGTATCTTTTTCTCGATATAGTGTTTTTATTTCTTTCCATCCATATGACCCAGAATATTGTTGCCAGAATGATTGGCCATACCTTCTTTCCTTTCTTCTTCTCTTTGTTAACATACCAATCTTGAATACACTCTTTAATTGTTGTTTTGAAGATCCAATAAATTCAAAATCAAGAAATAAAATAGCTCAATATCTCCTTTGTGAAGCTACAGTGCAATAACATGTGATCTACATCCTCTAGAGCAACATTACAAAAACTGCACAAAGTATTTTCAATCTCACATCCTCTTTTGAGTAGATTTTCCACCGTATATATCTCATTGTGTAGTACAACCATAGGGGTTACATCACCAACCAGTTTTCTTTAACCACTTTCAGGGACCTTATCATCAATTGGGAGGAAGTGATGGATTGTAATTAGCTTCTTAGGTTGTTTAGTTAGGTTGAGGTATTTGAGCCTCAATTCTTCTCTTGTATCTCATTTTATCTTTTTTTTAATAATATTTTATCCTTTTTTTTCTAAAAAAATAAAAAAATTTATAATGTTTGGAGATGATTTTGTTTTTCACCTTCTTCAAATAATTAGATATAGATTTCACATCCATTAAAAAAAATTACATATAGAATATACACCAAGTTACCATTGGAAATGCTCTTAGAGTTCATGGTTCTCGAGTTCATCCATTGTTGAACATGGTCCACTTCCACTGTCGGCCTCGAGAATATCTATGGTCATATTTGTTGCTTTTCTCTAAGCACACTCACTGTATGAATTATTATGTTGGTGCAGATGATGGGTTTTTGACAAGGATAAAATAGTAAATTATCTCTCAAGACTCAGGTTTGAGAAATACTAAACATCAAAATTCTGCAAAAGAATTCTTGAGTAGGCGCTTATCCCTGCCATCTCTTAGGTGCTTATCTCTGTCTTCTCTTTATATGTATGCCAATTGCATATATGACTAAAATTACTGAATGTATCAAATATTCATTACTGTAAAATTATCTGAACAACACTAACGCTCACTACAACATTCCCAGATGTTTTATGATTTTTACATAAAATCTCAATATCCTAGATGGATTTCCCACTAGTATAGAGCAATTTGAGTATTATTTCTGGTGCTATATTCCACAGATGAAATCCCAAAAATTATTGATGTAGTTTTTAAATAGTGGTAAAAGATTCGATACTCAGACTTGTAAGATTTGATTTTTAAACCTAATTTTTAAAAATAAAAATAAAAAAAATTAAAGTAAAATTGATTTCAAATTATGGGAAGGACTGAGACTAAGGATTCCACCATTAGCCAATTTTTCAAGTGATAAAAATCTTGCAACTCGTATATTCAATTTATTCAAAATATTGCCAAAGTTAGATTTTCAAAATAATAGTTGTAAATCGAAAGCATGAGACATCAAAAGCTCTAAACTCAACATGAACCATCAAAACAAAACACAACTAATTGATAAAAACCATTTTTTTCCAAATTTAATTCAAAGCAAATAATAGTAAAAGAATTGCACAAAAATATAAAAAAAATAAGAATTACCACTTTATTATTGGAAAAATAGCTTCCTACGTTGCCCCAGTGATGATGATTAGCTCATCATGTTGGAAACACTCTCAAAATAATTGTTCATAGCTCAAAAAGTTTTTACAATGAAGAAATAAAAGTAACACAGAAGAATTGATACGCATATAAACGTTACAGACTGTGTTCTCTGTGTGGCTGAAGAGAAAATAAGACGGCAGCAATAAAGTACGGACTCTGGCCGCTTCAGAAATTTGAAGGAAGTTTTCTGGATCCTTATGTTCTTCGTCTTCTTCTTCACCAGCAGAAAGTTCTCTTTCTTCCTGAAATTTTCTTCACATCTCTCCCTTCATTTTTCTTCGATCTCCTTCATATTTATAGGTTTGGGGAACCCTTATAAACTAACCTTAATCGACAAGGATGCAAATATTCATCCCAAACCAACTCAAATTCCCTTGACAATCCTAAACAGAGAATGATTCTATTTCCGGATCCCAACTTGATTTCCACCCATTTTTCCGGCGTGAAACTCTTGTTCTGACATGTGTTGATCTTATTTTTGTTTCTTCTTTACATGGGTAACTCATGATAGACTTCAAATTCCTTAAAAATCGATTCCAAACCAACACAGAAAAATTACCTCACGTAAACTTTTCTTTCCGCCATTTTCCAGAATTTGAATTTGAATGAAGGGTGCCCCCAATCCATCTGGCAGGTACCTTTAACAACTTTGTCAGGTGCCTTTAGTAATTTTTCTGGGTGCCTTTAACAACTTTTTGAGCTGATTTGTCCAAAAATATTTATTTTTCAAAAAAACTTACAAAGACACAAAAACCCATAATAAGTACAAAATCGAACACTATCAAAATAAATAATCGAGCACAATTTAGACACAAAAATGTGTCTATCAAAATACCCCAAACTTACTATTTGCTAGTCCTCGAGCAAATCTAATCTAAAAATAAAATCCTAACTCACTTTCGCAGGAATCGCGACTACATTTAGCATATGTAATAAGCCTTTAAACCCATAGGTGTCCCTATCGGACGAGTTTTGTCTCGTGAGGGGTTTACAAGAGGTATACCCACAAAACCTTTACTCCAAATTCTAGCTACCCGTGAACGATTGAGGGTAAACACTAAACAAGCTATTTACTTGGCATACTAAATTCTTCGGTTATGGGAATCATTACCCTATATGAGTCCAATTGTTGTACACGAGTTTTTTTTTTTACTCAAGCATACTAATAATCATATATAAGAAAACAAAGCGCTACTTAGATAGTCGTTCAACCACGATACTTAGAATCTATCAAAGTTCAATCACATGAAAAGATTTAGAAGATGGATGTGGACAAAATGATATTTGTGCGTGTTGACTAAGGTGAACGGTGTTTTCCATATCTGTCTGAAGGTCAGTGCTAGGATGAATCCTAAAGGATTAATATGTTCTCTTACTGGTCTTAATCATTATACTAATATCGATTCAACTGGTATATACAAGGGTCCCAACGATCAATTTATTGAAAATAAAACAATTATAAATGTATTGACAACATGATTGGATCAAATTGAATCCAAGTGCATGGTCCTTATCAGCATCGTACATGATAGTTCCCATGGATCCTGTGTTCCAGGATTGCTTAGGCGACGGAAACAGGGAGAATACACACATATTGCTATTAAAGTGTCAATACTCTCTTTTTTTTTCTCTTTTTTTTCCTCTCTTTTTTTTAGTAAAATAAAATATAAAAATGGGGATTGATCTCAAACACTCTATTTCATCTTAGTGGTGATAACAATTCGATACTGGTGCCCCACCAAATCACTTAGAGAAACACAAAAATTACAAAAAAGAAAAAAAGAAAGTGATATGGTCGAGATAGACTCCGAGATATGGTGATAACTATCATGTTATTTCTAACACATGAACTTTGTCCTTTTATGAATAGACCTTAACTGGGGCACCAATTTCTATAGAAAAAGAATTAAGTTTCCATCTACCTAGAATGGTTAGTGTCATCCTGAATTGTTCACAAGCTTCTAAATTTTGGAGTTTCATATTTCATTAAAAATTTCTCTCTTACCCCCAAACTTAAATCAAACAGTGTCCTCAATGTTCTCAAGATGAATGATTAAAAGCATTAACAAGGAAAAATTGTTACCAATCGAAGGAAAGAAGTTAAGGAAAGATGTTACTGTGTCGCATGAGCATGGGTTACCTCCCAAGAAGTGCTAAGTTTAAAGTCTTCAGCCAGACTAAGAAAGAATTAGTCACCTCACGAAATCATAGAGCAATAGTCGAACAACTGTGGGTTATCTGAATCAAATAGTGCTATCACAAATAAGAGAAAACTGCAACATGCCAAGAAACCCTTATCTAGTTTTCTGTTTAAGAAAACTATTTAGTTGTGGTTCAGGTTCAGGCTCTATAAAAAGGTCTAGATAAAATATTTTCATGGGATGGATTTCCTCGTAGGCGGGATCAAAAGAATCAGGTTATAGAGTCTGGAATAACTCAACTAAGAACTTAGAAGCACATAATAATAACATGAATAATTGTTGATCCTGAAAGTAAATCAGATTTGACCCACATAGTTGACTACAATGAAGGTGGTCATTCTTAAACAAATATGTCGATTCTAATTTCCTAAAGTAATTAGGCTTAGTTTCAAAACTTAATAACTGACACATTTGAAATTCATATGTTTCCACATATGGAAGAAAATATTTTGGTGGGAAAACAAATTCAATCTTGGTATTATCGCCTAGGTAAACCACATCGACAAGAGGATGGGTTTCTAACAACTGAACTTTTTTTTGGACATCAACAGGCTCAGGGAATATAGTTTAAAGATGATCTTGTAAAATGGTAGAGGTGCATATGTCAAGTCCCAAGTGAGGGACTTTTAGTAGGGATACTTTACAATCACAATAATCAGCGGTACCCCCAAACATAGGTTGGACATTACTCCCAGATAGACTAAAAACTATTGGTTGGATTCCAGATTCCTTAAGGTCAGAACTACACTCATCTTCCTCTATAGAAGGAAATAAGGTGGACTTGTAAACTGGTAGAGGTTCAAAATTAGTTTTCCATATATTATAAGTGTCCATCAAAGGTGCAGAATATAACAAAGAATTCACCTCATTAATCACACTATCATCATCAACGTCAAATCTAAAATGGGCTAGGCATTTCTCTAATGGATCTTCTAACAAAGTGTTTGGTAATGACTCCTGAACTAATGTTCCTATCATCTTCACCTCTTCAATGCACGTGTCATCTAATTCAGGTGGTTGGTTACTAATATTGAAAATATTCAGCTCAATAGTCATATTACCAAAAGATAAGTTTTTAATATTATTTCGACAGTTAATGATCGCATTAGATATAGCTAAAAACGGGCGACCTAATATCACAGGTATCTGATTCTCTAGGTCAGGTACAAGTTGGGTATCAAGGATAACAAAATCCACTGGATAAATAAACGTATCGACCTCAATAAGAACATCCTCTATGACACCAAGAGGAATTTTCCCATACCTATCAGCTAATTGTTGTGTTATCTGAGTAGGTTTCAAATCACCAAGTCCAAGTTGGAGGTACACATGGTACGGAAGTAAGTTCACGCTGGCTCCTAAGTCAAGTAACGCTTACTCAACATGGTAGTTACCTATTGTGCAAGAAATGGTTGGGGAACCTGGGTCTTTGTACTTAGGAGTTGTATTGTTCTGGATAATTGAACTCACATGACTAGCTAAAAAGGCTTTCTTTTGTACATTAAGCTTTCGCTTTCGCGTACACATATCCTTAAGGAACTTGGCATAAGTAGGAATCTGCCTAATTGCACCTAATAATGGAAGGTTGATCGTGAATTGCTTAAAAACCTCCAATATGTCATTAAAGTTGGATTCCTCATTGTTGGTGCTAACAGTTGTGGGAACGGGGCTCTGGGAACAAAATCTGGCTTATGAGGAGCTATATCAGATTCTTTAGAGACTTTATCAGTCTCAACAGCTACTGACTCAAAAGGGTGAACTACAGTAAATTCACTATCACGCATGGTTACCTTATTATCTACCATTTTACGATTCCTAAGGGTTCTAAATGCATTCACATGAGTTGATGATTTCTCACCAGAAGATACTTCATGAACTCCTCTAGGATTGGGATGCGGTTGACTAGGGAACTTGCGTTTTTCTCTTTATCTCAAAGACTCAGCGATTTGACCAACCTGGGTTTCTAAATTGGAAATAGTCTGATTGTTAGCCTGAACGATCTTTTGATTTTCTCGTAAACTTTGGTTGACAAACTGCTGAAAATCTTTAGTGTTCTGAGTTAATGAGGCGACAGACTCTGCTAAAATCATGATCGTCTTATCTATCAGATTCTGAAATTGTGCTGGTCCTGAAGGATTCTTAGTATAACCAAAACCTGGGGGAACCTTAGACCAAGAAAGGTTAGGATGGTTTCTCCAACCAGGGTTATAGGTTTTTGAATAAGGGTCAAACTTCTGATGATTATCAAATCTAGTGTTATTATAAAGAGCATGGGCTTGCTCTTCTACAGTCTGTCCTTCCCGAAATGGCTTATGCTCAATTCCACAACTAGATTGACTCAGTTCTAAAGCTTCTAAACTTTCAGATATTTCTGCTATTTTGGCATATGATTCATAAGATCCTTCTACCCTATTGACATTTACTCTACTTAGAAGAATTGTTTTCTGAGGCTCTCTACTGTTTTCCCTCTGTTGGGTTTTTTCGGCGATTTCATTCAAAAATGTCATCGCACCATCGACAGTTTTATTTTCAAACCCACCTGTGCATAAAGACTCAACCATGGTTGTTGTTGAATAATCTAAACCCTCGTAGAGGATATGAACTAGCCTTACTTTTTCTAAACCATGATGAGGACATTGTGATAATAATTCATTGAACTTTTTTAAATACATATATAAAGGTTCTCCCTCTTGTTGAGCAAATGTGCAAATCTGCTGCCTAATAGATGATATTTTGTACCTAGGGAAAAACTTCTGGAAAAAGGTAGATATAACTTATTCATAGGTTTCAATTGACTCGGAATTCAAACTATAGCCAGGATTTGGATTTATCTCTTAGTGAAACAGGAAACAGTCTAAGTTTCAATGATTCATCATCTAGGTCCTTAATCCTGATGGTATTACATATTTCCTCAAAATCCCTAACATGGAAATAAGGGTTTTCATTTTCTTTCCCTAAGAAGATTGGGAGCATCTGTATGGTCCCAGGTCATAGTTTGCTTCAATTTCAGCTAGCTTGATACATGATGGATGAGAAGTCCAAGTCGGGTTCAACAAAGCTTTTAAAGTTGCCATTACTAGCGTTATCAAATGATTAGAAGTAACTTCTTCACACAATGTCAAGTTCTCAAAATTGAAATTTCCAAAAATAGGGCCCTCAAAAGAAGATTCTTCGAGGTCCTCGTTTCCAGGGATAGAACTACTAGGTTTTTCACTGATCAAACGAACTAGAGTGTCTCTTTTCCCAGATCGCCCAGTGATGATTTCAAGTGGTCTTGGCATACTAAAAAAAAAAACTAAAAAAAAAATCCTAATTGGAAGGGAATTCTAAACAATCACAAGCAAGGCTGACTCAACCAAATCAAACTTATTGAATCTAGCAAACAAAAAGCATGATGGCTCCACTTAGATTGTTTCTAGACCAGCTTCTATTCTTTCGAAAGGCAACTAGTTACAGTTTTAACAAACTCTTAGAACGAGCTAAATTAGATTAAGTCGAACAGAAACAGGATAAGCTCTATGGAGCTTTGATAACCCTGTCTCTTTGGCAACTTTTCCTTGGGTTACAAGGTGGCTCTAATCAACTTAAAATAATCTTCTTCAACTTTGAGTTAGGATAACAAAATAACCAATATAGTCCTTTTGAACGAGTTTCCTATAAGCTCGTTACCCTATCGGTCTCTTTCTAGTCAAAATTTTAAGGTTTAGATTCACGTTTGGTAACGTGTTCCTAAAACGGGCAAGAAGGAAACAATGATGAAATCCGAGTCCTTATCTTGTATGGCCAGTTCTTGCCCTTTACTAGAAAATTAATTTTGTATTCAGTTCCTCAACATATATGCTTACGAAGGAATACAGTAAACCCACTTGCAGGGGATTCATGGGTTGATCGAGTCTTACCTCCTGTACCAGACGGAGGATGAATCGGTTGTAGTCGACTCGGGCCACCGACTACTGTGTCAGTGTACGAACCCGAGGGGCCGAGACAATATCGTAATTGTCTTCCTTCCATGTTGCAGTTTATATTTAAATTACCCTTCAGTATGGTTTAAAAATAATAATAATGTCCAAAGTCCCAAAATATAGTCCAAAAGTGTCCAAAATAAAAAACAAATTACAGAAATAATAAAAATTTACCTAATATAGTTTTCTAAAAAACAAAATCTAAAAAAAAATAAAAAAAAATAAAATATAATTAAAAATAAAATTCTTTGTCTTCCTTTCCGTTCCGTATAATCCAAAATCCAAAACATGTAGCAAAAGCTAAATACTCAAAGAAACGTAAAATTGAACAAAGCAAAAAGTTTTCTGGAGCTGTATGTTCTTCGTCTTCTTCTTCACCAGCAGAAATTTCTCTTTCTTCCTGAAATTTTCTTCACGTCTCTCCCTTCGTTTTTCTTCGATCTCCTCCCTATTTATAGGTTTGGGGAACCCTTATAAACTATCCTTAATCGATAAGGATGCAAATATCCATCCCAAACCAACTAAAATTCCCTTGACAATCCTAAACAGAGAAGGTATCTATTTTCGGCTCCCAACTTGATTTCCACCCATTTTTCCGACGTGAAACTCTTGTTCTGACGTGTGTTGATCTTATTTTTGTTTCTTCTTTACTTGGGTAACTCATGATAGAATTTAAATTCCTTAAAAATCGATTCCAAACCAACACTGGAAAAAATTGCCTCAAGTAAACTTTTCTTCCCTCCATTTTCCGGAATTTGAATTTGAATTTGAATAGAGGGTGCCCCCAATCCATCTGGCGGGGGCCTTTAACAACTTTTCCGGGTGTTTTAGTAATTTTTATGGGTGCCTTTAACAACTTTTGAGACGATTTTTCCACAAATATTTATTTTTCAAAAATACCTACAAAGACACAAAAACCCATAATGAGTACAAAATCAAACACTATCAAAATAGATAATCGAGCACAATTTAAACACAAAAATGTGTCTATCAAAATACCCCCAAACTTACTATTTGCTAGTCCTCGAGCAAATCTAATCTAGAAAGTAAATCCTGACTCACTTTCGCAGGAATCGCGACTACATTTAGCATATGTAATAAGCCTTTAAACCCATAAGTGTCCCTATCAGACGAGTTTTATCTCGTGAGGGTTTACAAGAGGTATACCCACAAAACCTTTACTCCAAATTCTAACTACCTGTGAACGATTGAGGGTAAACACTAAACAAGCTATTTAGTTGGCATACTAAATTCTTCGGCTATGGGAATCATTACGCATATGAGTCCAATTGTTGTACACGAGTTTTTTTTTTACTCAAGCATACTAATAATCATATATAAGAAAACAAAGCGCTACTTAGATAGTCGTTCAACCACGATACTGAGAATCTATCAAAGTTCAATCACATGAAAAGATTTAGAAGATGGATGTGGACAAAATGAAGTTTGCGCGTATTGACTAAGGTGAACGGCGTTTCCCATATCTGTCTGAAGGTCAGTGCCAAGATGAATCTAAAGGATTGAGATATTCTCTTACTGGTCTTAATCATTATACTAATATCGATTCAACTGGTATATACAAGGGTCCCAACGATCAATTTATTGAAAATAAAACAATTATAAATGTATTGAAAACATGATTGGATCAAATTGAATCCAAGCGCATGGTCCTTATCAGCATCTTACATGATAGTTCCCATGATCCTGCGTTCCATGCTTGCTTAGGCGACAGAGACAGGGAGAACACACACATATTGCTATCAAAGTGTCAATACTCGATTTTTTTTCTCTTTTTTTTTCTCTCTTTTTTTTAATAAAATAAAATATAAAAATGGGGATTGATATCAAACACTCTATTTCATCATGGCGGTGATAACAATTCCATACTGGTGCCCCACCAAAGTTATGCTTAAATTCGAAGTCAAAATTGTGACAGACACAATTTCATAGCTTATACTAGCTAAAAGTCCCACCTCAGTCACATTAATCCTTTTCTTAATGAGACAACATATGTGAATGGGTGAAAGGAATTCAAATCAAGGTTTTGAAACACTTAAAATATAAGATTTACAACACTTATAAGTGTGTCAAAAGCGTGTCAAAATAATTTCAAACCCTAATTAGGGTTTGTAAATAGATTCGCAACACTTATAAATGTGTCAAAAGCGTGTTAAAATTTTTAAACCCTAATTAGGCTTTAAAAAATAGATTCACAATACTTATAAACTTGTCAAAAGCGTGTCAAAATTTTCAAACCCTAATTTTGAAAAAGGAAGCTAACTTTATACCTTTAACGTGGACACCTTCCCAACTCGTGTGTATTGCTTCAAAGGAAAAGCTTGCACGTCTCACTCCAAGGACAAGCGTGAACTTCATGCTTCTCTTGACAAATTTGATATTTTAATATTTTTCCCTCAACAAGTGAGGTTTTGATCAAAATTAAAACATGAGCTACTTGCTTCTTAAACCTTAATTTTTAAGAGGGAGACGTCTCTACCTCTTACCTTCCAACGTGTGCACCTTAGCCAAGCAGCTAAACTTACGTGACTATTCTTGAGGTAAAACTCGCATGCCTACATTCAGTAGCCAAGTCCACATGACTTGATTCTTGTCAAAAATTATCAATTTTACTCTTTTACCCTCAACGTGTGATGCTGATTACAAAGAGTAAAATATGAGCGTCTTGCTTCTTGTTAAAAAATTGACGTCTTGCTTCTCACCAAAATTGGCATTTTACTCTTTTATCCTCAACATGTGAGGCCGATTGCAAAAAGAAAAACATGAAACTCTTACTTCAAGAAAAAAGTTGGACTCTCTTCCCCCTTTCTTCACCTGAATATCTCGGGTTGTACTCTTCCCTCTTCTTTTCACATGAATAATTTGGTATTGGCGAATTAGGGTTTTAACAAGCTTCAAAATTCTAAGCTATGCTAGATCTCTCTCACATATATCTTTGCATGAGCCCTCACATATAATTTTTTATGCTCAACAGCATACACTTGTATTTATTTTATTTTAGTCTGCTAGATTCGTCAACTAGTCAAGCAAGACGTATTTATTTTATTCTAGTTTGCTAGACTCCTCAGCTAGTCAAGCAAGACATATTTATTTTTGCTGGACTCATCAGTCTAGTCAAAAAACAAAGACTCCTCAGCTAGTCATGCAAGATAGACTCGTCAACTAGTCAATCAAGACAAGTTTTTAGTCAGGAGACCCGTTGAGCAGGTCTCAATTGATTTAACACCAGTAGTGTTTAATACTATAATATTATACGAGACACTAAATATCAAAAATGGGAGGATGTTCATTAGGGTTTTGGTATGGCGGTCTACGACATGTGGTGCAGCAATGTACCCACTAAAGAGAAATTCTGGAAAGCTCGATAGCAGTTGAGTAGAGAAGTAGCAAGTTGAATAACCAACTATTCAACCGCAATTGAATTTGAGAGCACTTGTCAACACCTACTCCACCTTCTCCACTTCACCACTACTTAACCATCGATATTTTCTTCTAGAGAGGAGGTCGGGTGGTTATAATAGCTATGATATAAATAGATTCTCAATCTATTGAACACGACAACAAGTAGTTTTTCGGGACACGACTGAACAAGTCTGAATTTCCAAATTGAACACTGAAGAACTCAATCACTCAATTGTTCATAGTTATTTACACCAATCACATCCCATAGAGTTTGATACTCTTACCTCAACCTTCTCTTGCTTCCCTCTTTAGACTGACCCTTCTCCTTCTCATTTACGAATGAAGCAAGACTAGAATAGCCATTTCTTGGTTTTGGCCAGGATTGTACATATTGATCTCTCGAATCTAAACAAAGTACTTCAACAGTACAAGTTTTTATGGATTGATGAATTATCACCTGCTCTCCACACTTTTTCCTAAATTAGCCTTCAAAATTTTTTCCCCATAAATATTTTGGCGACCACAGTGGGAGATTAATCTCTCAGTCGCAATTCTTTTATATTTTGATTTCTCAAGTTTAATCAATATCAAGATTGTTGGTCTCAGGTATGGATCAGAGACTGCTCCCAATGTGATTTCTACTAGTACCAATGATGGTACTCTAGGTAATACTCCTTAGGTTACCAACTTTGACAACACTACACCTCATCCATCTGAGCAGCACGATGAAGAAGCAAAGGATGAGCAGACTCCTTGTACCATTGTCGATTTGATGCAGATACATGAAAAACCTTGCAAGGACTCAAACAGAGATGGCTGCAACACAGAATGAGGTCCTAACCTTTCTCAAGACCCTTATAGAGAAATTAACACCAGCAAGGCAGACTCGAAATACTTCTGAAGCAACTGCTGATGCCAACACATCAAGGGGTCACGTTCAAGATGAAGATGAAATCCGTATTCTCCCTAATCCAACACTAGAGAGAAGCCATCATCCTAACTTTGTTACTCGTGAAGATTTGAAGTGGCTTCTCCAAAGTTGTAGAAAGGAGAGTTCATCTGCTATTCATCAACACCAACCTCCATATTCATCTGACGTACATAGGATTCCTCTTCCTAGAGGATATTCATCTCCTCCATTCTTACTTTATAATGGAACAGGAAATGCTAGTGAATATATTTTATGATTTCTGGAAGCATTAGGAGAATATGAGTATAACCATGTGTTGCGCCTGAGAGAGTTTTCTAAATCTGTAACTGGAAGAGCGTACACATGGTACAACAACCTTGATCCTAGCATTATTTCTAATTGGTATGAAATGGTTAATGCATTTTACAGGAAATACTTCTTTGTGTCTGAACAAGTCATATTATCGGATTTGGGAAGAATATTTTATCGAAGTAATGAACATCTCAATGATTATATCAAACGATTCAGAGTTCAATCCCTTCACTGCCATGATCCAAATGTGACTGAATTTTAACTGGTAGAACTCTGCATCAATGGAATGATACTAGTGTATCGTGTTTTATTAGAGAATTTGCGCTTTCAAACATTCTTTGAGTTACATGAATCCGTAAAGAGATCTGCTACTACTGCACCTGCTCTTCTAGAGAGGACAAGACCCCCTGTCAAGAATGATGAAGTACGTGAGACTCGCAGCAGTCGGCACCTGGCTCAAAGATAATTCAACACATAACCATCTGTAGGTGCCATGACTGAAGAAAATAAGAGGAAAACCCCAGCACCGGAACCACAACCCAAGCGTGCAGCACCAGCACCAGTTCCAACTCCGGCACCACAGGCAGGCCGACCACTTCAAAAATCTAATCAAGTATCTGCAGCCCCACCACCAGCTCAACGTCAACAGCAACAGCCAAGAGAAGCCCCAGCAGCCATAGATCTCCCTCTTCCAATTGAAGAAGTAACTGAACTCTTAGAAGCTTGGATTCAAGATGGTTTCATCAACTTGACTCTTGTTCGTCGTCCACCAACAGAGCAAGAAATGGCAAACCCTAAGTATTGTCACCTTCACAGATTTGTTAATCACACGAAAAGTGATTATAATGTCTTGAAGCGGATATTCAAAGAGAAGATTGAGTCGGGATAACTGGAATGGGGAACTTAAGGTGTACATAAAGACCCTCTCTCTATTAGACATTTTACCATGTCTGAAGATCCCACTAATCAAGTGGTTCAATCTCTGAGGGAGCGTGTATGTGAACTTGTATACCTCTCAAAGGCGCAAGGCAAAGACTTGTTCACTGCTCTTAACCACATTGTGTCTGGCAGAAGACTACCCCCACTCAATGAAATCAAAGCACGCACTGAACCTACACAAATGAGCAAAGATGGAGAAGTGTGATTGGGGGAATTCTCACTGCTGCTAACCTCAGAAGCACTAAATTTAAGAAAACCCCAATGGATGCAAGCACTACAATAAACATTATCTCTATCAAGACACTTAGAGTTGTAGGGATTACACATAGTTGTACATGCGCCTACTACCATTCAAGATCCTGAAGGAAAGCCTGTGAATGCCTATGGTTACATTGATCTTGCAATTGAAATGGGTTTCGCGTGTGCTACAATCAATTTTCACATAACGAAAGAGGATCTGGGTTATGACATGATCTTGGGACGCCCATGGCTACACAGCAAAAATACTATGGCTATTGAGACACCTTTATTACCTCAAGCATACATCTCTACACCTCACCAGAAGTTTATGACATATGACTCTCTTTTGTATCTATAAGAATATCAAGACTTGGCAGCTATGAAGTAGGAGCCAGGAGAAAGTGCAACATCGTATGTAGAGAGGTATCGTGCTCAAGTAAAATTTATTGAACTCATCTTTTTACCACTCAATGTACCTCACACCTCTTATAACTGGGGACTTGAGTTTGCTAGAAAATTCAACATTGCTTTAGTCAGGCGTTATGAATGGATAGCCTCACCTCTTCAGTATTTTGCTAAGTGAATGAAGCATACTCATCGTATTGAGTCATTCATCACTCGTATGATGTCCAATAATGGCAAGGAACATCATGGATATTTCTCTGTAATACTACGAGAATGCCCACATGTGCCACAACACTACCCTAAGAAGATTCCTACACGTCCATACGCATAGACCACAAGATCTAGCACAGAGATGAAAGAAAGGTCTTACCAAAATACATATTCAGAGCTAAGCTAGTGAGAGTTAATGTTTTTCAAGAAGGACACTGGGTTATAAAGGTAACAAGATGCAATCGTCACTCTAAGACAACCTCTGACTGGAAGAGCCATTCATGAATTCTAAAACTACTATTTGTGGATACTACTAGCTAATTGATGAGGATGTAAAATTGGTAGAGGCAGTAATACAGGAGAAGTGGCTCAAGACATTTGGCGTCTGAAGTATCCAGGGATATTTTTTTAGTCCATTTGTAATTTCAATTCCTCTATAACGTATGCAAGACATTTGCATTCAGTATCAAATATCCTTTCAGTAATCGAATTTCAATTTTATTAAACTCAAAAATCCATGTGAAAAATCCTTGCAATCATACCTACCAAATATCCAATCATTCAAATCCAAACCAAATAAACAAAATCAAATAAGTTTATCATCTCTATATAATGAGAATCATAAAAGTGCATAGCAAAGCCTAAGAGAGGCCGGAAAAAATGGATGATCCTTCTTAGAGAAGGCCTCCTTTATATTTTGGAGAGCAACCTTCTTCGAATCTAACTCTCAAGTCAACCTTTCAGCCTCTGCCTCTCCTTGCTCAAGAAGGTCATAAGAAGGGATCACACTTGCTGCAGCCTATGACTCCTTAAACGCATCAATTCCACAACCAAACCAAGTTGTGTTGAATTCAAGACGGTCACATACTTCTAGATGATACTCCCAATTTGAGAACATCCACTCAGCAACAGTATCACTGGTCACGGTACACATTTCCTGCATATAAGGAAGTACTTCACTCACACAAAAAGCAAGCACAATGTGATCTTCATATTTCTTGGTAGTTGGAATATGACCATACTTGTGCCATATCTGAATATAAAATTCATCATACTTTGCTAGAACACTGAATCGACTAATAAACATATTTTTTAGAAGTGGCTTACTAAGTGGAGGATGAAAAGAAAGACATGCACCAGGATACTGAGGAACCACCATGGTTTTTTCAATATATGTGGCATCTTTAAACTGGTCTTCTACATCATGCCGTAAATGATTTCTTCAGGGTTTTGAGAAGAATAATTAAAGGTTCTAGCAACTTGATCCACGATCAGCACTTCTTCAATGCTACTACGTTCCTCTCTACTTTTGCCCTGTAAAATCACCAATTGTTGGGAAAATGTGAGATTGAAGCTCCAACAAGAATTTTCACGATACAAGTGGATTAATTATTAAAATATACTTTATGAAGTACCCAAAAATCGAGCAAATATCTCAGAGGCTTAAAAAAAACGTTTTCATGATAAGCTAATCATAGGAAATTTCATATTATTCTGTACAAAGTCGCGTTCTGGGAGAAATTAGTAATGAATTTAGGTATACGTTATATATTAAACTCTTCGTATGGATGTAATATACAACATATTAAAAAATCACATCAATCAGATAAACAAGCTAAGAGATATGATCAAAACTCTTGACTATCTCCCAACTGAAAAATTCCTGAATTCTTCCTGAATTTTTTCTGTTTTGTTTTTATAGGACCCCAAATGGCCTCAAAACTCAAAATATCCCCAATTGGGAGATAAATGGTTGTCTGAGCATGAAAAGTTTGGGGTAGATTGTCGAAAACGGACATTGTATGAGGATTTTATGGCGTTTTCAGTGAAGACATTATTTCTGAATTTCTAGCAACGAAATTTTACGAAATTACTCATGTTTCTCATTCAAGTTTTCATTCATTACTTTATTCAAGTGATATTTCTAAGTGATTATAAGGTCAATCCAAGATGAAGACTTACCTGTCCCTGTTCCGAGCTATTTAGAGCGTCAAGATCGTGTCTTGAGCCATTATTCTCTTCTTCTTCTGGGACATGACAACTACTTTTATCACCTTCTGAAGGAGTTTTAAAGACATTACCTTCTTCATTATCAGATGTGTTTTCCTTATGAAAAAAATGACAAGATAATCACATATGCTGCTAGATATACTGATTCAGAATGTAAAGTTAACATAAAGCAGGCTATTCACATCAGAATCATTAGTTTTGTCCCTTGCTTCTGCTGCAAGTGTAGCAAATGGATTCAGTTACCCGAATGAAGGTGTCTCCAACAGAAGATGAACTCTGCAAGGAAATATAATCAGTTAAGTAGGATGAATTTAATCATAATAAATCATGAAGTGGAAGATTTATACTTTTGAAATGGGAGAATCAATAATGCCAGAACGAATTCCACCAGCACGTCTCTTTGATCTAATCTCTACCACTTGGGGGTTGTCATTATATTTTGTTTTCTTCCCATTTCGAGGTTTCCCCTGACTCCCTCTCTAGTCAAAAGAATCCATAAAGACATTAAATACATTTACTTACAAATAACAGAGGAAGGTAGAGGTTTGAATACTTACTTGAGTTGGCTCAGACAAAGCTACACATTTACTAGCAGGAAGAGGATTCAACAGAGCATGGTTCAACAAGACTACGTCAGAAGGAAAATTAGGTGACTCTGGCAAAACTGTTTGAAAAAATTCAAGAAAGCGAGCATGCTCACTCTGCCAATATCTCTTATACCCGGAAATTATTACTGGTTTTCTATCAGAGGTCAAGAACGGAAAACTCTTCCCTTCTACACCAGAACCCTGATTTAAAGAGAGATTTAATCCATCCAGAGAAAGGGGGAGTATTACAAAAGAAAGGAACATCTTGGTCAAACCCCATCTGACGAGAAACCCTGTTAATGTTATAAGATTATATTCTATAGGACCCCATAAATATTGACAAAAGGTAACCAGGTGTACAACTCAGCATAAAGTAACCTCTCCAGCATTAGCAATGTGACCTCCAGATATCAAGAAAGCACAAGAACGAGAGGCCAAAGTATTCAACTGAGTTATATGAGGGAGTGGGGCCCAGGGACGTAAAGTAGTTGATGATATGTTTTCTAAGAATGTAATAAACTCCTTATCAAATCTTGGACGTTTGTGTATCCGACGAAGTATTCTTGTCACTTGATCTTCATCGATAAATTTCTTATGAGGATCAGGAGCATAATCCTTATAATGTTCCAATAACCATGCTTGAAGGAAATTAACATTTACGAATGTCTCTACTTTCATAAAGTCATTGGAGACATGCATATCTGATACTAAAGAATCAAGATGAGAATATAAATAGCCAAGGAATAAGCTACCTATAGGTAAGGCCACACCTTGTGCTAGCTTGATAGAGAGAGGAACTACTATCGGCTTCATCTTAAGACGAGAACCATCATCGAATATCTCCCTCGATAACCATAAACATAAAACGCAGCAACACTCTATGTGTCATCCAAAGCCTAGCCTGGATTCGCCTTTTTTGGCCACCACTGCGCCATCCACCAAGTAAAGAAACACTTCTCAACATTAGATTTCATATCATACTCATCCATCTTCTTTACTAAAGTAAGATGCAGTTGTTCTTTCTGGTTATTCAAACGAAGGTCAAGATCACCTGAGACGGGGATATGTAGCAGAATAGCCATATCCTCTAAGGTGATTGTCAACTATCCCCATCTTCATATAAAAGTGTGAGTTAGGATGTACCATCGTGAGAGAAGAGCAATCACACCACTTACATCCTTTTTGAACCAGTAGGTACTAGACACTCTAATAGCCTCGTAAATTTGTGCACCCTTCAGCAAAGTTACGACATGATCTTTACCAAGCATTCTCCTCAACCATCCATCCCAACCACTCAAAAGAGTCTGGAAAGTTTTGAAATCGATAAGTGAAGCAACATATTCTATTCTCTGAAGACAAAATTGTATTACATGTTCAGGAGCAACTAGCGGAGGATTTGCAGCTTCTCCCAAGTTTCTGAGGATACAAATAACATGACCAGGGTGGACTCTAGTAGTCGTTTTAGAAAAGTGGTAAATATAGTTCATTCACTGAGACTTGTGAAGATTCGTTTTAGACCTAATTCTGATTTAAACTATAAAATAAGTAAAAGATTGTAACAATATTGGAAAAAACTAGAACTCAGGATTCCACCAAAATCACTTCTGAATGATGAATACAATGTTTCTTAACAATTTTAGCTCTTTTATTGACTCTATTTCTTTGCCAAAAGTAAATTTCTAAATTATTAACTGTAAATCGTAAGCATGACGCATCAAAAGCTCTTAAGTCCCAGCATACACCATCAAACAAAATCACAACTAATTAGTAAAAATCATAAATCAATTTAAAACCAATGCAAAAGTTATAAAAAATCAGAATAATTACCATTCATTCATGAAATATGGTTCCCTCCATTGTCCCAGCTATGGGGTTTAGCTCATCATGCTCAAAACACTCTCAATGAATAGAAACATGGCTCAAAAGTGATTGAGAAGAAGAAAAGAATCAAAAATAATTAACACAGGGAAATTGAGATGAATATAAGTGTTGCAACAATGTATTGCAACGGCTCTGGAATACTTCTATGTTGCTAAAGGTATTGAAAAGAACGACATATCTTTGAAGCTTTAATTCACGACTATTCTGAGGCGTTCTTATATTCTTCTTCTTCCTCGAGAAGGATGTTATATTTTTCTCTCTGAAATTTTTTTCCCGAGCCACCAGCTTCCTTGTATTCTACCCCACTCTCTCCTTAAAACTTTTATGACTACCACAACTCCTTTTTATACCCCCCATCAACCAAAATATCTTCGAGAAATCCTTTCTTATCCTCTTTCTTCTTTCCTTCCAAGCTACAGGACTATTTTTTTTTCTCCCGACTCTCTTTTGCTTGATATAGCTTTCTCAAAACCTAATAACTAATCCTTAGTTGATAAGGATTCAATATCCTCACCCAAAACAAAATTAAAACTCGTCTTTATCCTAATCATGGAATGAGTTTATTTCTGGCAGCAGCAAAGAGTTTCAACCATTATTCCGGCGTGAAACATTATCTCTGACGTGTTCCAACATATGTTGATTGTTTCTTTGATTAGATTTAACGAAATCTCCTTCCAAATCCCTTAAAATAGGAACCCAAATAAATCAGAAATTCTCACGAGGAAGCAATTGTTTCCTGCCCTTTTCCATTTTCAAATCAAAAAGAGGGGTCCCCCGATCCAAGAGTGGGGTTCCTTTAGTAATTTCTTGGTTCCTTAATCATTTTTTTAGCCAATTTTTTCCATAAATGTTTAATTCTTAAAAACACCTACAAACACATAAAATAACACAATAAGCACCAAATGAGCATAACAAAGTCGATAATTAAGGACAAATTAGACACAAAAATGTGTATATCATCTAGCATGAGAATAAGCATGCCAAAAGAAGTCACCTTCCATGTTTGGTGTATCTTTAGCATGCACAGAACCAGAAGCACAGTTTTCTCCATTAATAGAGGCAGAATCATCATTATCACCATGTGACATCTCAACGGAATCAACAAGAATACTTTTACTCATTTTCAAAACTGTACAAGAAGATCAGAAAGTAGAAGTAATGATTTTATGTACAATATCAGAGACATAAAATTATGTGATTCAAAGTAATAATGTCTTTAACAAATGCACACCTCTGTTTTCAATAAAAATGAAAAGAGAGATGGGAAGCATATGTACCTGGTAAAGCAGAGAGCAGCAGCTAAGATCACTCTTGCAAGAGATCTACAACGCTGCAAAAAACATCAAACACGTCAATATTAACTCACGTAAGAAAAAAATCCAAAAGAAGAAAAGGGGTTTCGGTCAAATCCTAGCTTACCTATAAACAAAAGATGGTTATGAGATTGATGTTATTATGCAAATACAAGAAGATTAACAACTTCACACAAGAAAATTAGGGTTCAAGGATACTTCTTTTGAGTCAAGCAAGCATATGAAGAGTCTTTCGAAAACAAAATACATGCAAGAGCCGTATACTCATGTGAAAGAGACAAGTTAGAGTTTACCTTACTATTAATGGTCGGCTGATGCTATAATAGTTGAGCACGAGGTAATGATATTGAAGAAGAGAATAGTAAAGTTTTTTTTTTATATTTCAAGTTTGAGAAGGAAACACGTCTTCCCTTGTCCAACAGGCTAAAAATGTGGTTTCTCCCTCGTTCACCTCGTCTTGTCTTCCCCTCAAAGCTCGAATTCTTTCACAGTGAAGCTTGAACGTCCCATATCAAAAAAATAAAATAATCAATTACGTGAATTACAAAAGTTCACGTCTGATAAAACCCTAGCTTGCTCAATGATGGGGAGGAAGTATTCGTCAAATGAAGTTGATTAACAACGCCTCCAACAAAATTAGGATTACGAAGACTAGTGTTGTTAATATAATTAACAAAATATTTAAAAAAAAAACACAATGACCTACCTAATGTTACCAAAAATGAAGGTGATAGCAGGAGTGTTGCTAGCAGTAATCACCAAGATGGAGCTTTTGGTACCTGTGAGAAGAGCTGTTAGTACAAAAAACAATTACGAGTAGCATTCCTGATAGCATGATCAAGGTGGTAGAAACACGAGGATGCCAAAGAAAGGAGCAATTATTTTTGTTTAGCAAGAGAAAGGAGTAGGAGAGCTTAATGATTACCTTATCTATCGATGAGGACTAGGCCTTGTTGACGTTAAAACAAAAGAGAAAGCTTGATATCACCACTCGATATTGAATGAAGTTAAGCAAGCAATACCTATATATGGTTAAGCTTCCAAATATGAGAAGAATAAATATTGTTCCTTGTTGCATGGTTCTATCTTTTCCATAGCTAGCTTGCATGTCCTCTTGACCAAGCTTGTTCGCCCTCGACTGCAGCTCCAACTTTTTTGTCTTGCCATCAAGCTCCGAATTTTCCGCCTAGCCATGCTTGTCATCCTGTCTACCAAGACATCATTCATCCACTCTACCAACTTTCCTTTCTTAGCATACTCGACCGAATAACTTCAACTTAGCGTATACATCCATCAACTCTATCAAACTTCTACGACTCATCTTGCAACTTATGTGTATATCTACGTTTAGAGCCGCCATTCCAACTTGATTCACGTCTAACTTCAATCAAAGTTCGTTTATACATCCCTAACTTAGACGTGTTTGTCTACCTCGACTTTAAGTCGTGCTCACTCGTCTACTATCAAGCTATACTTGTCCGACCAAGAACATTGCTTTGCTATCAAATCATTACTAAAACATCGAAGACGTTCTTCTAGCCTGTTTATTCAAAAGATCAAAGTGACTACTACTCTTTTGGTAATATCTAACCATTGGACTATCAAGTTATACTTTATTTTATTTCTGCCTGACAGGACACCATATTAATGCTTACCACACAACATTACTCGTTCCGCACTAAACAGGGGACTTAATGTAGATGGTGGGTTTTTGACAAGGATAAATTAGTAAATTATCTCTTAAGACTTAGGTTTGAGAAATACTAAACATTAAATTATGCAAAAGAATTCTTGAGTAGGCGCTTATCCCTGCCATCTCTTAGGTGCTTATCCATGTTTTCTCTTTATATGTATGCCAATTGCATATATGACTAAAATTACCGAATATATCAAACATTCATTACTGTAAAATTATCAGAACAACACTAATGCTCACTATAACATTCCCAGATGTTTTATCATTTTTACATAAAATCTCAAGCTCCTAGATGGATTGCCCACTAGTCTAGAGCAATTTGAGTATTATTTCTGGTGTTATATTCCATAAAATTCCCAAAAATACCCTTATTAATATTCATGCTTCAATTGGGCAATATTAACTTATTAAAACACATATATAGTTTCATAGAGGGATTTATTTGATTAAAGTACCATAGTTATGCTTAAATTCGAGGTCAAAATTGTGAAAGACACAATTTCATAGGTTTTACTAGCTAAAAGTCCCACCTCAGTCACATTAATCCTTTGCTTAAAGAGACAACATATGTGAATGGATGAAAGGAATTCAAATCAGGGTCTTGAAATGCTTAAAATATAAGATTTACAACACTTATAAGTGTGTCAAAAGCGTGTCAAAATACTTTCAAATCCTAATTAGGGTTTGTAAATAGATTCACAACACTTATAAGTGTCTCTAAAGCGTGTCAAAATTTTCAAATCCTAATTAGAGTTTAAAAAATAGATTCGCAATACTTATAAACTTGTCAAAAGCGTGTCAAAATTTTCAAACCCTAATTTTGAAAAAGGTAGCTAACTCTATCTCTTTAACGTGGACACCTTCCCAAGTCGTGCGTTTTGCTTCAAAGGCAAAGCTTGCACGTCTCACTCCAAGGACAAGTGTGAACATCATGCTTCTCTTGACAAATTTGATGTTTTACTATTTTTCCCTCAACAAGTGAGGCTTTGATCAAAAGTAAAACATGAGATACTTGCTTCTTAACATAAAAATTCAAACCCTAATTTTTAAGAGGGAGACGTCTCTACCTCTTACCTTCCAACGTGTGCACCTTAGCCAAGCATCTAATCTTGCCTGATTATTCTTGAGGTAAAACTCGCATGCCTTCATTTAGAAGCCAAGTCCACATGACTTGCTTCTTGTCAAAAATTATCAATTTTACTCTTCTACCCTCAACATGTGAGGCTGAGTACCTAGAGTAAAATATGAGCGTTTTGCTTCTTGTTAAAAAATTGACGTCTTGCTTCTCACCAAAAATTAGCGTTTTACTCTTTTACCCTCAACATGTGAGGCCGATTACAAATAGAAAAACGTGAAACTCTTACTTCAAGAAAAAAGTTGGACTCTCTTCCCCCTTTCTTCACCTGAATATCTCGGGTTGCACTCTTCCCTCTTCTTTTCACGTGAATAATTTGGTATTGGCGAATTAGGGTTTTGACAAGCTTCAAAATTCTAAGCTATGGTAGGCCTCTCTCACATATATCTTCGCATGATGCCTCACATACAATTTTTCATGCTTAGCAACATACACTTGTATTTATTATATTCTAGTCTATTAGACTCCTCATCTAGTCAAGCAAGATGTATTTATTTTATTCTAGTTTGCTAGACTCCTCAGCTAGTCAAGCAAGTAAGACGTGCAAGACGTAAATATTTTATTCTAGTCTTCTAGACTCCTCATCTAGCCAAGTAAGACATATTTATTTCTGTTGGACTCATCAGTCTAGTCAAACAACACAGACTCGTCATCTAGTCAATCAAAACAAACTGGTCAACTGGTCAGTCAAGACAAGTTTTTAGTCAATAGACCCGTTGAGCAGGTCTCAATCGATTTAACACCAGTAGTGTTTAATACTATAATATTACACGAGACATTAAATATCACAAATGGGAGGATGTTCATTAGGGTTTTGGTTGGCGGTATACGACATGTGGTGCAGCAGTGCACCCACTAAAGAGAAATTCTGGAAAGCTCGATAGCAGTTGAGTAGAGAAGTAGCAAGTTGAATAACCAACTATTCAGCCGCAATTGAATTTGAGAGCAGTTGTCTCCACCTTCTCCACCTTCTCCACTTCACCACTACTTAACCATCGTTAGTTTCTTTCAAAGAGGAGGTCAGGTGGTTATAATAGCTATGATATAAATAAATTCTCAATCTATTGAACACAACAACAACAAGTTTTTGGGGACACGACTGAACAAGTCTGAATTTCCAAATTGAACACTGAAGAACTCAATCACTCAATTGTTTACACTAATCACATCCCACAGAGTCTGATACTCTGACCTCAACCTTCTCTTGCTTCCCTCCTTAGATTGACCCTTCTCCTTCTCATTTTGTGACTGAAGCAAGACTGGAACGACCATTGGTTGGTTTAGTCCAGGATTGTACAGATTGATCTCTCGAATCTAAACAAAGTACTTCATCAGTACAAATGTTTAAGGATTGACGAATTATCACCTGCTCACCACATTTTTTTTCCTAAATTAGTCTTCAATTCGTTTTTCCTCAGAAACAGTTGGCAACAACTACTAATAAAGAAAATATGATGAGGTACCATGCAGTTGGGGCATTATCCCTTCTCCTCCGTGGAGTTTCACAAGGAAGAATGTTAAACCCCGTAACCTTATAACCACTACAAGCTAACAAGCAATTATTTGCCTCCTCTATTTCTATGACTAATCTTATTAGCTAACAACAGGTAGAAAAAAGAGAAGCATAGAACAAAAGAAATTACTTCTATAAAAAAAATAGAAATAACAATAAACAATTACTTCAACTCTTAGGATATGAAGTTATCATTTTATTATGTAGACATAACATTTTTCTTGAATGGTGATACGATTACCATCCCCATCGACAACCTACAAGATATAAATTTTTTGATATCTTTAGAGCAACTGCAACGGTTGGACTAGAGTGAAGAGCAAATCCCAAATTTTGTCTGGTCTTTTAAAAAAAAAACGCAGCGGTTTAGGACCAAATTATGCTCGGACGCCTTTATAACGAGACGTTTGTTACTGGGCTCTCTCATAAATGGACGTCACATGACACAGACGCTTGTTTAACGTAACATATGTTATTGGACGCTTATTCTGGTGAGCGTATAATAGGTCTGGAACCATACGCTATTGTTGCTGAATGTCTATATTGATACGCTCCTTTAAGAAAATGTATGGATAAGCGTCCATCCTAAGCAGCGTCTCTTATCCAAACGCATTCATACAGGAACGCATGTAAGTTGTGCGTTATCTTTTGTGAACGTATAATGATAGACGTTGTTGGTGATAGACGCCTGGATGCCAAACGCGCCCCTATAAAAGCGCTTATACATGAAACGTCTCCCCATATGAGCGTGGATGGAGTGTGATAAATAATTGCATATGGGTCTAACATTTTCTAACCCAAACTAAGTGAAACTCCTAAATAAACTTAGTTAGCATACGGTCATCTCATGCGCTCACCTTGTTGAGCTTCTACTAAATCCACCTCTTGCCTCGCTCACATAGTTGAGCGTAAACACCCTTAAGTTCAAAGCCGTCTTCTTAACATACCGTATGATAAATTGGCGCTGCTTCAAGGGAACGTTTAAGCCAAACGAACTTCTGCGTTGCATTTGTTCAACAAGCGTTGTTTTAGTGCAGCGTGAGAGCAGACGTTTTTTTGGATGACCGTTTCATTAGACGTCGTTCAGCAACGACGTCCGTATTTCAATATGTTCTCTTAGGAGGACGTTTAGGTATTACGCTGTACCAGAAGAGCGCCTGACTCTATATAGGTTTGGTCCGGCTACCAGACCAAGTTTTCTCCCGTACTATACATTTGCTCGCCAAAATCCTATATTTACTCGTCCGTGGGGCCTGATTATTGACGACCAAAGAGTAAAAATGGGGTTTACTCTTTGGTCTAGTCGTCCGTTGCAGTTGCCCTTACAAACTTAAAATTTATATAGATGCAACTGAAAAGCCTTTCTAATTTTTGAGACAAAAAAAAGGAGGGGATAACTTTTACCTTTGGGGCTTTTTATTAATATGTCCAATATTCTAAAGTGGTTTAGAAAATTATATGTTTTTTTTTCAGAACTTTCAAATATATCCTGTTGCACAATTTTCCATCCAGTTACATACCAATTTCCGTTAAATCATAACTTTAAATTTTAGGGGCGCTCTAAAAGACCCATCTATCCTGAACTATAAACCCTCATGAACCCCTAAACTACAATGAATCCTGAACTAAAACCCTAAGAGAGGAAATGGTGAACGGAAATGGTGAACTCTATTGGAAAATGACTTACGATCCTGAATCGATTTGACGTTTTTGAAATGAAATCTAATGTAAACTTGATGAACCCTAATCAAAACCCCCACTAACTCTAACATAACCCTGTTTTGAACCTGAACCTGAACCTGATGAACCATAATTATTGAAACCCAATTCTGAACTCGAATTGAAACCTATAAGAAAACTTCAGTTGAACCATGTTATGAACTTTAATTGAACCCCAAAGTAAACTAGAAACCATGTTGTTATCAAACACAAAGCCATGAAGAACAAAAATCTTCCATCAACAATATTAACATGGTTTTCTTTATCTTCTTTAATTTTATCTCTATTCATTCGTTCTTCAAAACCCAATTAATAATCAATCAATCGAATCCCATCAAAAAACAATCTATCAATCAAATCCCAATTGAACCCTCAGACATTAAAATCAAATCCTAGAAATATTATTTCAGCAACACATACAATAATACTTTCTATCATATTCTCACTCTCTAAACAGAACAAAAAAGAATTTTTTTTAAGAGGCAGGAGAAAGAAAGAAGAGAGACGATGTGGGAAAGGAAAAACTGACGAAGAAAAGAAAAGAGTAAAGCTCAGTGTAGTCCATACCGGCCGGTACGACCGGTATACCGCCGGTTTTACCGGTTTCGGCCGAAAAGCGAGACGAAATCCGGTATACCGGTAAACGGTATTTGACCGAAAATATCGGCCGGTATGGACTGTACCGGTTTGGCCGGTACAATCGTTTTTTTTTATTTTTTTTATTTAAAAAAAAATAATAAAAAAATAATTTATTCTTGTTTTAGGGTTTTCAATTGTTACTCATATTTTTTATGATATTTTAGAATTATATATGCATATGATAATATCTATAATTAATCTAATGATCTTAAAATTGTAATATCTTTGTTTAATTAGTATTTTAGACAATAAACTTTGAAGTTGTTCTTGTTTCTTTTGTTTTTCCAGTTTGAAATTTGTATGAAATCTATGGATCTATATATTTTGGATGAATACTAGTTTATCTTTTTAAAATTTGTGAAAAAATGTTTGTTATAACGTGTTAAAATATATTTATTGTTATAAGCTTGTCTTCAGCACTTGATGTTGATATAATAACCGTTCTACTAGTGTATTTATCTAAGGTTCTGATTATATGACCGACTGGTAATAACAATGTCCCATCATTGAAAGTAGAGTCTATAACACTTATGATGTTGCATACTATGAATGAGACAAATGGAACAAACTTAACGAAGTTCATACTATACTCAAATACTAGGCATGATGATACCCAATTTTAGAATAAGGATGTGATCACCTCAACTTGTATTTTGGAACAAAAACACATATGCTTACACATATGATATAATATAAGTTCAATCATATAGAGAGCAAAATCTTCTTCTGTTTCGGCATTAAAATTGCATAACATACAGTGGCAGTAATTAGTTGATTGTTGTTGTTATTGTCTCTTGTCTTGAATTTGTTGTGTATTTTTCTACCTGTTTTGAATCAAGAAGCAGGACATGATAGTAATGGTTTACAACATTAAGCTTTAAACACAGTCATAAACGAAAATGAAAGGGGAAAGTACAGATATTCATGTCACAATAATTTCAATACCTCTCACTAGCTAAATATGTGTGGTTGACTGCTTAATGAATGATTAGTATAAGAAATTAATCAATAATAGTGTATGGACCGATATTTCGCCGGTATGTAAACCGAAATTTCCCCGATATACCGACGTACCAGTGTATCGTTCTCGACCAGTATGAACCGAAATCCGATATGGTAAAACCTTGTGTATATCTCAATGGAAATGTAAAAACTCCTTATTTTTTTTATTTTTTTTATGTTAAGTATAAAAATCCTTGTTAAATTGAAATTTATGAGAATTATTTTATCCGTACCACTAAAAAATTAAATACGATCATTATAATTATTATCTCAAAACCACTTTATCCAACTATGACTAATACACTTAATTAATATTAATCATTGATGTAATTCTTGAATTAATATAATTTTATTTTATTTAAATAACTAAATTTTATTTTTATTTTTAAATTATTTTTTTGATTTGTTTGATTTTTTTTATTTTTTATTTTCTATCTTTTTTTTTATTATTTTTTTTTAAACTAGAATCGGTGGATAAGTGCATTTATATCCACCGATTCTGGACAAAAAATTTGTAGAAAACTTTTGAATTTGATTTTTTTTCGAATCGGCACACGTGGAAAATCTTATCCACCGATTATGGGCAAACGAATTTATAGAAAAACATTTGAATTTGAGTTTTTTAGAATCGGCACACATTGAGAACATTATCTACCGATTCAAGGCAATTTTTTTTGTAGAAAACCTTTTGAATTTGAGTTTTTTAGAATCGGCACATGTGGAGAACCTTATCCACCAATTCTGGGAAAAAAAATTATAAAAACAAAACTATCGTTTTTGGGTTTTATTTAACAATCGGTCGATACGAATGTCAATATCGACCGATTCTAGAGTGAGATTTATTTATATGAGCACCTATTTACATCATTCTTCATGTTCTTCGTCAATGAAGAACATCAAATCAGAATCGGCATACGTGTGTCATCGTATCCACGATTATAGTTTGATAAAATAAATTTAAATAAAAATTCAAATGTTTTCCAAAAATAAATTGGTTTGATTTTTTTTTTACTTTTTAATCATTTTGAGAGATATAGGAATAAATCAAAAAAAAAATTATTTTTTTTAAATAAAAATAAGTTAATAAATAAATAAATTAATCGAATAAATAAATAAAAATGTTTGGGATAAAGATAGAAATACAAATTAATAAGGATAACTTAATATTTTTATCCTTTTTAGATAAAACGACCTTAATATGATTCTTATAATGATCATATTATATCTTTCAGTCATAAAATCAAAATAATTTTCATATACCCTGATTTAACGAGGATAAAAATGGGTTTGAGCTACTACCAAATGCCACTGCTTCACAATGAAAAATAAATAAATATGCTACTGCTTTTAAGGTGGAACGAACCTTTATTCTAAAATAAAATCACAAATGCAAATGGTTTAACTTTAATATTAATTGCATTTATTTGTTAGAAACAATCAAATAATTACACCCTTAATTATCACAACATGACTTAAAATATTTGATTGTCCTTTTATTTCCGATCATCAAATTTGATTCTACTTTCAAACCTCCTTTGTCTAATCCTCTTTTTCTCAGTTTCTGACTGTACAAAACATTAGAAAACTCATAATCATCTCTTAATTTCGTTTTAGTTCAGTAAATGTAATTAATACAGATGATTGTGTCTCTTACATTATTATCTTTTTATCTTTCCAATTTCCAACGGCTGTACGTTGTCAGTCAACGTTATTACAACACGACCAAATTAACGGAAAGGTTTTTAGAAACTAGAAAGACACTAATACTACTAGATTCTTTCCTGTTTCAGTACCTATCAAAACATAGCCGGTAGGAAGTAACACACGTCACTAATCTAGTCAGTCCATCAAAATCTTAACTTTTTGCTATCATCACAGTGTCTGTACCTTTGTTTATTGTTCTCTTTTCGATTTCTTTTTTGTAGTTCACACATCAAACTCTGTTTCCACTTTCTATTCCTCTCCTGCTTTACCCTATCTCTGTCTTCATTGATTGATATACTTCATCAACCTCAAAAACCAAATAATGGGTTCTCAAAATTTTTAACAATGGTGAAGTATCGAATCTTATTGTTATTGATTTTGTTCCTACTCGGAATAGATGGTGAGAAGAAGGAATTTGATTTTGGGAACTTAGTCTAAGAAGTTTAAAGCTACTAGGAGATGCTCATTTAAACAATGGAACTGTGAGATTAACACGTGATCTTTCAGTTCCAAATTCAGGTTTAGGTAGAGTTGTTTATAGTAAACCAATCAAATTTGGAAAACAAGGAACTCAAATTCTTACTTCCTTCTCAACTTTCTTTACTTTCTCAATTACTAATCTAAACCCATCTTCAGTTGGTTGTGGACTTGCTTTTCTAATCTCATCTGATTCTCAAACAACTGGACAATCTGGTGGGTTTCTAGGGTTAGATACTTCTGAGAAAGGGTTTGTTGGAGTTGAATTCGATACATTAATGGATTTAGAATTTGAAGATATTAATGGAAATCATGTTGGGTTAGATCTAAATAGTTTAATTTCTGCTAAAGTTGTTTATTTAGATACTGTCGAAATTGATCTCAAGAGTGGTAATAGTGTGAATTCATGGATCGATTATGACGGTCCTACTAGGGTTCTTAATATATCTGTTTCGTATTCCAATCTCCGGCCAAAACAACCTCTTTTTTCGTTTCCTGTTGATTTGAATCGGTTTCTGAAAGATTATATGTTTGTGGGGTTTTCTGGTTTGACTCAAGGTAGTACCGAGGTTCATAATATTGAATGGTGAGTTTTAGTTCTTCTTTTGATACGTTTTCGGAGTCTGCGGTCGCCCCTTCACCTACAGCCGGTAATGATATTGGTACCTCGGCGGTTAACCTTACCAACTCCTTGGCACCGTCGTCTGCTTCAGTAGCTCCTATAGTGGTGGTTCTGTTTCAAGCTACAAAAACCCGGGTAACATTGTTAACTCTTCGTCGAGAACCAAATCCATGTTGATTGCAGGGGTTATAACTATTGGGGTATTGTTTCTTATAATGGTTGCTTGTTTACTGATTTGGGTAGTCACGAAAAGAATCAAATTCGGGGAGTGTTGGATAATATACTTCCTGTAACAGAGAAAAACAAGTACAGAGAACTTGAAGATGATTAAGGGAGGGTTAGAATTAAAATGCACACACACTCAAAACACAGAGAGGTGAAGTCGCCTGTTCAACAGACTGCCCTTAACTCAATATTTGTCAGGTACACCTTCAGGAAGATGCTGCTATACCCTTTCAGTGACAAACTTGACTTCAGGATAAAATCACCTGATACCAACCCAGCTAGCAAAGCTCGTTGGCCCGTTGTGAACTTAACAGAAGATGAAAATAAGAATGTAAAACTAGTGCGCAAAACAAAGCAGGAAGATGGTGAAAAGTCGTCAGGACAGTGGCTGCGACTGGGATAAACGAAAACTTTAGTATTGTTGTTCTTTTATAGGAGAAGAAATCTTTTGAGTTTTAAAACGGTGAAAATTTAATTTGAAATATTAAATCCCCATTAAAACACGAACGTTAAGATTCTTTTATTTTAAAAAATATTTATGATTTTATTTTTCATTTAATTCAAAACGGTAAGGCTCGCACCAAGGGTCGCACCAAGAACACACGCAAAAGCACACGCAAGCTCCGTAAGCCCGCGGCCTGCGGTGCTTCGGTGCGAAGCACCGCACATGTATGCATTTGCCCACTAGTCCATTTCCCAAGTCCATATCCAATCCACTAGTTCTTTTCCTTATATAGAACATATGTGGTAATATGCATGAACTTCCTCCTTGGTTTGCCCAATGTGGGATAATCAAAGGTTTCTCATTCACTAAGAAGTGAAAATGGATGGCTTTAATTCCACCCAAGTTTGGACTAGTGATCCTAGCACCCATCAAGCTAATTAAAGTAACAAAAATTAATTTAAGTAAGAAACTTTAATTTTAGTAATATCATTTTCATTTCCCAACAATCCCCCACATGAATGACGAAACCGAAAAATCGGAATATCGGAAAAAACGAGAAATACCTCTTAAGCAATAGGTGACCATTTGGAATTGAACCTTTGCTTAGTGAGAAGCACCGGAACTACTTGATGGTCAGTGAACGTGATGTCTTGAACTGCCATCGTTTAGTGTAATTCTTCAATAACTCCTTACGCGAGATATCTCTTAAAATGTTGTTAAGTTCACGCCGTTGTGTCCGTTTTGGCCCTGGACGTATCCCGTTTCTCAGAATGCTCTAGAGAATCAGCTCAGTTCTCATAGGAAGCGACTCACTTCCTCATTCAGATAGGTGAGTTCTATCAAGAGTGTTAACTGCTACACCCCATTTCAATCTTAAATTGAAACTATATAACTCATTAAGACTTTACTCTAAGTCATCCTCACTTGCAGTCACACTATCACGTCTACACCATAGGGAAGGGACAGAGAAAATAATTCTCTGATAGTGTTTAATTTTTACCCACCACAAATTAGTTGTCTCATTCAAAACCTTGATCTTGGGATCTCCAGTCAGCAAGGTTGAGTATCCTTCATGGCAAGTTTTAATTTATGAGCTTAAGTCCCATCCCCATCGATGCATTACTAACTACCTCCTTGGACAAGCCTTTCGCCAAAGGGTCCGCGATATTCTCCTTAGACCTCACAAAGTCAACAGAAATAACGCCAGTTGAGATTAGTTGTTTTAGAGAATTGTGTCTTCTCCTTATATGAATAGATTTTCCATTATAGTTGCTGTTTTTAGCATTTGCTATTGCAGCTTGATTATCACAATGTATAGATACAGCTGGCACAGGCCTATGCCAGAGAGGAATGTCTTCTAAAAAGCATCTTAGCCAAGCGGCTTCCTCTCCTTCTTTATCTAACGCAATGAACTCGGATTCCATAGTGGATCGAGCGATACAGGTCTGTTTGGAACTCTTCCAAGACACTGCTCCACAGCCCAGAGTGAAAACGTATCCACTCGTAGACTTAGACTCCTCTGAGTCTGCTATCCAGTTTGCATCACAGTATCCTTCCAGAACAGCAGGGTATCTCTCATAACTTAACCGAAAGTTTAAAGTGTATTTAAGATACCTCAGCACTCTGAAAAGTGCATCCCAATGCTCTTGTCCTGGATTACAGGTATACCTACTTAGTCTACTCACTGCATAGGCAATGTCTGGTCTCGTGAAGTTCATTAGGTACATCAGACTTCCTATGACACGTGAGTATTCAAGTTGCGAGACTCCATTGCCTTTGTTTTTCTTGAGTCTACAGGAAGGGTCAAAAGGAGTACTTGCAGGTTTACTATCAAACTGGTTAAATTTCTTCAGAACTGACTCAACATAATGAGATTGACTGAGACTGAATCCATTAGACTCCTTTCTAATTTTCATCCCTAGGATTACATCAGCAAGACCTAAGTCTTTCATATCAAAGTTCTCATTCAACATGTTCTTAGTGGAATTAATGATTTCTAAGGTTGTACCTAGTATAAGCATATCATCAACATACAGGCATATACCATCACACAAGCATCATTGACAGATTTAGTGTAAACACATTTGTCAGCTTCATTTATTTTAAAACCACTAGAGAACATTACATGATCAAATTTTTCATGCCATTGTTTAGGTGCTTGTTTCAAGCCATATAAAGACTTTTTAAGTCTACACACCTTCTTCTCATAACCCTTCACCACAAAGCCCTCGGGTTGATCCATATAAATTTCTTCATCTAGTTCACCATTTAGAAACGCAGTTTTTACATCCATTTGATGTATCTCTAGGTTATGGATTGCAGCAATTGCAATTAGCAACCTAATTGAAGTTATTCTAGTGACAGGTGAATAAGTGTCAAAGAAATCTACACCTTCTATTTGTTTATAGCCTTTAGCTACAAGTCTAGCTTTATATTTTTCCACGGTTCCATCAACCTTACGTTTTCTCTTAAAAATCCATTTACAACCTATGGTTTTGCTCCCTGGAGGTAAATCTACTATTTCCAAGGTTTCATTCTGAATAATAGAATCCATCTCACTAATAGTGGATTCTTTCCACCATGGAGCTTCAGACGAAGTCATGGCCTCTTTATAGGTTTGTGGATCAGTTTCAACTAAACAGGTAATGAAATCTGGCCCAAAAGATTTTTCTAATCTAGGTCTTTTACTTCTTCTTGGCTCATAAACAGATTCATCTTCTTCTACCGGTAATGAATGGCTAGAAGAAGGGACATCTAGAGGATCTACACGTATCACGCGAGATTCAGTTTTCATTGGAAAAATATTTTCAAAAAACGAAGCATCTCTAGATTCCAAAATGGTGTTCACACCAATTTCCGAGTTATCGGAACTCACGACCATAAATCTATAGGCAGTGGTGTGCTCGGGATATCCTAGAAAGACACAATCAACGGTTTTAGGTCCTATTTTAGTCCTCTTAGGTGGAGGAATAGAGACCTTGGCTAAACACCCCCACACTTTGAGGTATCCATAAGAGGGTTGTTTGCCTTTCCATAATTCATACGGTGATTTTTCTGTTCCTTTAAGGGGCACTCTGTTCAGGATATAGCAAGCTGAGAGGACGGCCTCCCCCCACAAGTTCGCCGGTAGTCCTGAACTGATTAATGGCATTCATCATCTCCTTAAGGGTTCGGTTTTTCCGTTCAGCCACACCATTAGATTGTGGTGAATAAGGAGGAGTTACCTCATGAATAATGCCATGTTGCGTACAAAATTCTCCTATTGGAGTTACGTATTCACCCCCACGATCAGACCTTACAGTTTTAATGGTGGTACTCATCTGGTTTTCTACTTCTAATTTATATAATTTAAATGCCTCAAGAGCATCATCTTTTCCTTTAAGCAAGTAGATATGACAGTATCTAGTACAGTCATCTATGAAGGTAACAAACCATTTTTTTCCGCCTCTGGTTTGGATTGATTTCATATCAACTAAGTCAGAGTGAATTAACTCTAAGGGATTAGAAACTCTGTGGACATTTTTCTGAAAAGGCTTCTTCGCATATTTTGATTCTACACAAACTTCACATTTATGTTCATATTCCAAATTTAATTTTGGAATGCAGCCAGATTTTGCCAATTTGTTCATTGATTTATAATTTACATGACCAAGTCTACCATGCCAAATATTCAATGAGACAACAACATAAGAAGAATCAACTTTATTAATTTCAGTAGAGATTACAGATAATTTGTAAAGGCCCTCAGCCTTATAGCCCTTTCCCACAAAGTCCCTACCCTTAGTGATAATCACTTTTCCGGACTCAAAAACAATTTTAAAACCCTTGTCATCTAGCACACCACTTGAAATGAGATTCTTGCAGATGTCTGGTACATGTAACACTTCATTCAATGTGAGGATTTTCCCAGAAGAAAGCTTCAGCGAAACCTTTCCTTTTCCTGCAACTTGTGCTGCAGAAGAATTACCCATATAGAGTTTTTCTCCTTCTCCTACTGTCTGGTAGGAGGTGAACATATCCTTGCTTCCGCAGACATGTTTGGTAGCTCCAGAGTCTACCCACCAGTCCCTCACATTGGTAACTAAATTCACCTCAGACACCGTGCCAGAAAATTCATTTTTACTACTTTCAGCCAGGTTTACATTTTGTTTCTTAAAATTCGCATCTTTGCGTTTTCTACAATGCATTGCCATATGGCCAGACACATCACAGACATAACAAGCTCCCTTAATCTTACCAATAGCAGACTTTGGTTTTTGAAATTTACCTTTTCCTTGAGGTCCAGGCTTGCGCTTGTTGTGGTCCAGACTGAGTGAAGCAAACTTGTGTTCGATCACGTGAGCTTTGTTTGACATGTCTCTTGCAGAGGAGACATTCTTGTCCTTTGAGCATAGCAACTCTTCAACTTGTATTTTCTTGCCCAGTTCTATCATAGTAATCTCACCAGTTTCATGCCTTAGTCTTCTCTTGTATTCGGCCCATGAATTTGGTAACTTTTCAATCACAGCAGATACTTGAAAGTTTTCAGAGATAGTCATACCTTCAGCAATGATTTCATTAATAATTTTCTGCAACTCCAGAAACTGGTCAACCACATATTTTTCATTCAGCATCTTGTATTCTAAAAAACGTGCAACCAGAAACTTTTTACTTCCTGCAGTTTCTGCTTCATATTTTTCTTGCAGTGCAGACCATAAATTGTGAGCAGAAAAATCATCCTTAGCATTGTAAAAATCATACAGAGAGTCTTCAAGGCAATTTAAAATATGATTTTTTGCCAAATAGTTATTTCTCGTCCAGGTCTCTTTTTCCTTGGATGATTCAGGAGCATCCAGAGCTTTGTTATATGGTTTCAACACTATTTCATCAAGCATGTGGAAACTCAGGAAAAAGAGCATCTTCGACTGCCACCTCTTAAAATCCTTACCAGAAAACTTCTGAGGTCTCTCAACATCAGTCTTTGCCATTGTTACAGAAGATTTGTTGATTGCACAGATATTGAGTTAAGATTGTTGGATAATATACTTCCTGTAACAGAGAAAAACAAGCACAGAGAACTTGAAGATGATTAAGGGAGGGTTAGAATTAAAATGCACACACACTCAAAACATAGAGAGGTGAAGTCGCCTGTTCAACAGACTGCCCTTAACTCAATATTTGCCAGGTACACCTTCAGGAAGATGCTGCTATACCCTTTCAGTGACAAACTTGAATTCAGGATAAAATCACCTGATACCAACCCAGCTAGCAAAGCTCGTTGGCCCCGTTGTGAACTTAACAGAAGATGAAAATAAGAATGTAAAACTAGTGCGCAAAACAAAGCAGGAAGATGGTGAAAAGTCGTCAGGACAGTGGCTGCGACTGGGATAAACGAAAACCTTAGTATTGTTGTTCTTTTATAGGAGAAGAAATCTTTTGAGTTTTAAAACGGTGAAAATTTAATTTGAAATATTAAATCCCCATTAAAACACGAACGTTAAGATTCTTTTATTTTAAAAAATATTTATGATTTTATTTTTCATTTAATTCAAAACGGTAAGGCTAGCACCAAGGGTCGCACCAAGAACACACGCAAAAGCACACGCAAGCTCCGCAAGCCCGCGGCCTGCGGTGCTTCGGTGCGAAGTACCGCACATGTATGCATTTGCCCACTAGTCCATTTTCCAAGTCCATATCCAATCCACTAGTTCTTTTCCTTATATAGAACATATGTGGTAATATGCATGAACTTCCTCCTTGGTTTGCCCAATGTGGGATAATCAAAGGTTTCTCATTCACTAAGAAGTGAAAATGGATGGCTTTAATTCCACCCAAGTTTGGACTAGTGATCCTAGCACCCATCAAGCTAATTAAAGTAACAAAAATTAATTTAAGTAAGAAACTTTAATTTTAGTAATATCATTTTCATTTCCCAACAGGGAGAAGCAGATTCTATATCTCTAGAGATTGTTAAAACCCCAAAAGAGTTCAGTTACAAAGATTTGTAATCTGCTACAAATTGTTTCAATTCGTTGAGAATTATCGGTCACGGTGCATTTGGAACAGTCTACAAAGGTGTAATGCCTGAAACAGGATCAATGATAGCTGTGAAAAGATGTAGGCAAAGTAGTGGCCAAGGTAAGGCGGAATTTTTATCTGAACTTTCGATAATTGGAACTCTGAGGCATAGAAATCTTGTTACACTACAAGGTTGGTGTCATGAAAAAGGCGAAATCTTACTTGTCTACGACTTCATGCCTGATGGGAGTCTTGACAAGGCTTTGTTTGAAGCAAAGTCTCCATTACCGTGGCCAAACAGGAAAAGAGTTTTAATGGGTGTTGCTTCAGCTTTAGCGTACTTGCATGAAGAACGTGAATGCCAAGTAATTCATAGAGATATTAAAGCTAGTAATATTATGCTCGACGAGTTTTTCAATGCCCGAGTTGGTGATTTCGGACTAGCAAAACAAATTGAACATGATAAATCACCTGATGCAACAATTGCTGCTGCAACAATGGGTTATTTAGCACCTGAATATCTTCTAACAGGAAGAGCCACTGATAAAACCCATGTTTTTAGTTATGGAGCTGTTGTTCTTGAAGTGATCACCGGAAGAAGACCCATTGAAAGGGATGTAAGTAAAATTGGTGGGGTTGGAGGTAGCACTTGTTTGGTTGAGTTTGTATGGAATTCACATATAGAAGGAAGATTATTAGAGGCAGTTGATGCTAGAATCAGAGGGGAATTCGATGAAGAAGAGATGTCGAAAGTGATATTGATTGGATTGAATTGTTCAAATCCTGATCCTGTTTCTGGACCTACAATGAGATGTGTTGTTCAAATGTTTTTAGGCGAAGCTGAAGTTCCAATTGTTCCAAAAACAAAACCTTCACTGTGTTTCAGTACTACCCATCTACTGTTGAGTTTGCAAGATAGTGTTTCGGATTGTAATGAAATGATCACCATTTCTACCTCATCTTCTTCGGATAACAGTTTTAATGGGGGTGGAAAGTATATCTTATGAGTTGCCTTATGTTTATCAAATTTAATTGTAATCTAAGAGTATGTATATAGGCAGGCAATTCTTGATTTATTTATGTATGCATGTAGTAGAGAATAAATTCAATGTAAAACAAGTTTATTTGGATCATAATCTTCATTAATGCGTCATTTTAGAGAGCTATTTTTGTCTTCAACCATGTACCCTTCTTTAATTGGATGCCTTCCAATAAGAGTTCGAAATGGATTGGGCGGACATAGTCATTTGGTAAGCCGAACGCCCTCCGTATGTAATCGGCTGAACACCTTTGTATTCTTTACTTTTAATATAAACCCCCTGGAATTGGGTAATTTGGTCATGAATTTAAGTTCTTTACTTTTAATATAAATCCCCTGAATTGGGTAATTTGGTCATGAATTTAAGAAATAGTGAAATTTAAGAAATAGTGAGAATTCTTGATCTCTCAGTATCTCTTAAATCGAAGATTCAGGATTTAACCACCCGGAGCTGCCTTTTTTTGTTTTTGTTTGTTTAACATAGAAGGGACTTTTATTTATAGGGTGAAGCTTACCTCAAATAGGCCAAGATCAAAAAAACATAAGTTTTCCACGTTAGAAAGAAGTTCAGTAGAAAAAAAATTCATACCTAGCTTCTTTAACCTTATCTACTAAGTAAAGTAGTTCCCTATTTTTAAACTTAAGTAAAACAGAATGAGAAGAACGAAACAAAGCTCGGCATTTCTTGGTGTTGACTTGACCACTCCAGGGAAGCGATGAAGAGAGGTTTGAAATACCATTAACTAAGTTCACCAGGTTCTCAAAGTCGCTGACAATACAAAGGTTAACTAGCTTCGATTCCTTCACCCAACTCAGAGTCTTATAAGAGCTTTAGCTTCAACGTCTAATGGGTTTAAAGCCCATCCAGCTCCTGCTATGCAGTGGTTCCATCATGGCATGTTTTATCCGTGATAGTAATAGCAAAACCCATTGAGAAGTTAAACTCTAGAAAAGAAACGTTGAAAGGGAAAAGGGCATAAAAATGAACGATTTTTTAGGGACCAACCTATTTTTGAAGGGACCCATATCTACTTAGGTCATATATCCTACAGAGCTAAGGGAAATCTTAGTAGGATGAAATAACTAAGTTATCCTTTGTTAAATTTATCCTAATCTAATATAACCACCAAAACCAAAAAAAATATAAATCAAATCCTAAAACTAATTTTTAACTTAATCTAACTGAATTTTGTTTTTCAAATTCTCTTCTTCTCCTCTCTCCCTCTTCATCTTTCATAAACGATTAATCGTCGATTCATAAACGAATTTCATTATCGACTTACCGTCTACAAATGAATCGTGTTAAACATTGTAAAAGAGATGTACGACCTAATCTTGGGATTGCGGCGATTGCAAATCAAGCGAATCAAGCACAAGAAGAAGTTGAAGAGCCGGTTCTTCAACCGGAAATCGAGCCCCAAACGGAAGAACCAATTCCTAATCAACACAACATGCAAACTAGAAGGAAATTCCCGACAAACCCCTTATATTGTATTTATTTTTTATTGTCGATTCGAGTAGAAATCATGATTTTTAGGGTTCAAAATGTAGGTTCAGATAAAAGTTCGGCTAGACACATAGTGTTTTATTCTTTTCGTCTCAGCCGAACTTTCTGTTTTTCAAGAACATGAAGAACAGTTCGGTTGAGAAGTAATTTTAGGGCTAGCCGAACTTTTTTTTCTCTAGTTTTTTTAGCCGAACTTAGGAGTTCAGCTATACCGATACTTTGTTTTTTCAACCGAATTTTTTAGTTCAAAATGTAAACTTAAAGTTCGGCTATACTCCAAAATTAACATTCCAACCGAACAATACACTGTTTTAGAGGAAATATGATGGATACTAGCCGAACTTTTTTATTGTTGACCAAACTTTTTGTTCTTTTATCTCGATTGTGTGTTATTCTTGCTGAAGTTTTTTTTTATCCCAACTTCATGCTTTGTTGTTCGAATTTAGTTAAGTAGTCTTTGTTTTATTTTTAGGGGCAAATCGAAAGGCAAAGCTAAGCATAGGGTGGTGGAAGATCTTAGAACTCTGACCCCTCGCCACGGTAAACACCTAGGGGAAAATAAGCGTGGAGCTAAAGCTACAAAGAAATCGTGGTCGTTACCGGGAGTTGTGATCCATAAAGTGAACCAAGAGATAAAACATGAAGTTGAGGATGAGAAAGAGCAAGAATAAGAGCAAGAGCAAGAGGAAGAGGAAGATAATGAGGAAGAGGAAGACAATAAGGAAGATCCACAATGAAATCTTTCTCTTGTTGTTGTTAAAGAGAAGAAGACGTCTAAGACACCTTATGCTAGATATGCACATATTCTTGATGATGTTTTGTGTTTAACTCCTACTAACCCACCTCGTGGTACGCCATAAGATGGAGGCGAAATGTTATTTGGCTACAAACGCTCATGGGCTGGTAAAATCTACTCGACCAAGGTATTGAATTTTAACTATATATATTTTTTTTCCTAATTATGTTCTCTTAATTATGAATTCGTGTGTGTTAGTTAGTCAATGATTATGTTAATTTTGTAGGATCATAACAATGCTACTAAACTTTTGAGACGCTAGAAGGCGGTTTCATGCGATATAGAGGATGAGTGTGAACAGGTGGTGGAGAGAGTCAAATCATGTGTTTTGTGGTCTGCTATCCATTATGCACATGCCGAGTTTGACAGTGTCAATGTCTCAGCGTTTTCCAAGATGTTCTACCCAGAGACGGATACTTTGTACCTACCATTTGGTGACATGTGTATCAGTCCTGACGACTGTGCAGGATCAGTGGACTTAGCGTGGATGGGAAATGTATCGCAGAAGGCTATCAAGCTAAGATGAGTTTTGAAGATCTAGAAGTGTTAGCGGAGAAGACACTTGGGTGGAGCCGAAGTAAGACCAAGTTGGAGTTCAGACGCTTTGTTAAGGAGCCTGAACCTGGTATGAAGTTGATGGATATTGATAAGAAAGGTCGTCTGATCAACAAGATGAGGAAGTTCAAGTTGGTCATTTTGAAAAGGGAATTCAGAGGCACAAGAAAGAAAGTACATAGAGGATAGTTGGTGATGGACGAGGACAATATTAAGAAACGTATCGTCGCTTGCATACTTGTTGTATCATCTAGGCAGCCTTATATTTCCTGACACTTCTGGAAACAGGGTAGATGCCAATTTTCTCCAGCTTTTGCATCCCCTCGAAGAGGTTAATGATTATTCTTGGGGCACTGCGGTCCTTGCGTTCCTTAAAGGACCAACTTAGGAGTGCTGATCGGATTAATACTTCACAATTCGCATGCTACTACACTCTCTTCCAGGTAATCGGAGGCTACTACAATCTCTAGGGTTGAGAATTGAATTTTTGTTCTAACCGAACTTTTGTTAAACTTGATTTTTTTCCCCTTAGGTGTGGCTGTACGACCACTTCCCTGTAATGAAGTTGGCTGATGAGAAGAAAGGTTGGCTTGCTGGGCAGTCGACGGTCGGAAAGTACGAGTTCAAACGTACACAGTTGAAGGCTAAAGTGAATCCCTTGGCATACATGAGGATAGTGTTGGATGATTTGAGAGTGCATGAAGTAGTTTTTCACCCCTACTCTTTTTTTGAGGTTGATATTTCGCCAGTCGCGGCTTACTATAGGCCATTGTTCTTCCCTGACGGTTACTCAATGTACAACCCTCGAAGACTATATCACCAACTCGCTTGTGTGCAGACTATCCCAACTGTGCTGAATGAAAGCTTTAGATTGTTGAAGAGGGTTAAGACAAACACCGCCAATTTCTTTAAGCCTTGTCATGACCCACAACCAACGCCATACATGTGGAACAATATGGATGAATACCTTATTGATGAAGATGCGTGTATATCTTTGGAGGAGGGTACATGGATTGGTGTCTAGGTATTATTCATCCATATATCATGTTGAAAAGGCTAAGGAGGATAAGGCGAAGGGAAATGCAAATGAGAAGGATAAAGGAGTTGAAACCGGGAAGACGCCTACCTGCGGCGAAGATGTGGCGAAGGCTTTGGAGAGTGTGGAAAATAAATAATGTTATTCTCTTTAGTTTTTTCGAAGTTTTAAAAACTTTGATCTAAAATAGCGTATTTTAATGTTTAACTTTGAATAGGTTAAGGCGGGTAAGAAGCTATTGAGGAAAATGATGGCCAAAATTCACACGGGAGACCCTATGTCGACAGAAGAACATAATCCCTTTACAACGAATAGGACAAGGTCATAACGAACAATGAGGTTGATCCGATCAAGGAGAAACATCCAAGAGGAGTCGTGTACAAGGGGGAGGTTCAACTGCTGCTTCTTCTACTAAAAGGGGACCAAGCGGGGAAAGTTCAAGTGCGGTTGCTACTACTATGTTGGAACCAATTGGAGATGAGACCCCATCCGACCAAGAACTTGGACGTGGTAAAATAGTTCGTCGCAACCGTCGACGTGGTGAATGGGTGTTTGAATTCAGTATGTTTGCATTTTAGAACAATTACATTTCGTAAGTTGGTTTGTATTTGACATTAATACTTCATAACTTGGTTTGAAACTTTAGTTAATGAATTTCGTACGTTCGGTAAAAAAATTCGGTTCATAAAGACTATTACATAACAAACCGAGCAAATAGTTCATCTGTTAAAAGAAAAGTTAGGCTGACATATATTAAAATTTATAAAAAAAAAAAAAGTAATGTTCGGTTATAAATCCTATTATCGAGCTAGCCGAACTTTCTACATGATAAAATTGTTTGATATTTTATGTAATGTTCGGCTAGATAGAAAGGTTCGGTTATTAAATCCTATTATCGAGATAGCCGAACTTTCTACATGATAAATTTGTTTGATATTATGTGTAATGTTCGGCTGGAGAAAATAAGTTCGGCTAAAAATTGTACAATCCTGAGTAATGTTCGGCTAGGGAGTAAAATATCAACACTAGCCGAACTTCTGACACCAACAATCCACGGTGAAATCATAAATGTTCGGCTGCCTGCAATAAATAATTTCTAACCGAACTTCTGATATAAAATAACCTGGTAAATTGAAAATGTTCGGTTAAAATACCAAATATTAGCTTAACCGAACTTTTTAGGATGGTTCTAGACATACAAGTTCGGTTATAAAATCCTATTATCGTGATAGCTGAACTTTATACTTGATAAAATTCTTTGTTATTTTGAAAGTTCGGTTAAGAATCACAATGTTCGGTTTGAAAGTCCATTACAGTCCTAACTGAACATCTCAGTTCGGCTACTGCCATTAGTATTGCTATAATCTAAGTTCGGTTATTGCCAATAGTTTTAACTAATAGGTCGGCTATTACCATGAACTCAGATAGTTCGTTTATCTGTGTTCTTCATTTTACTAGCCGAACTTATATCGAGCTTTCCGAAGCCAGGCTATAAATTTTGATATTTTCACCAAATTTTCACCAAATTTAAGCCAAAAACACATTAACAAATATACCCAGGTATCCCAAACATTATAATCTTCATCTTCTTCGCTGTGGTCTTGGTAATCTCGAAAAAAAACCTAATTTTGGGGTTGAGTCTGGGTTTGAGGAAGAACACATTCACCATCTAACAAATCTTCCATTACCGGATTTTTGGGAAGATTGACGAATAATCTGTTTCTTCTATGATTTAAAGGTTCAAAATCTTCCTTGTTTGCAGTAGAGTAATTCATTATAAATTCAACAACCATCAAACCTAGGTTTCAAATTTTTTTCAAAAACTCTTCTTCTCCTTATTCTAATTCTCTAACACAGCAATATTTAATCTCATCTAACACTTAAAATTAACTAACTTTAGCTAACTTTAATTAATACCTCCTAACTAAGTGGGGGTATTTTTGCCAATAGAAAAATTCTATGGCTATGGGGAGCCAGGAATTACTTCCTAATGACCTTAGCAAAATAGGGGGATGGTCCCCTCAAATTTTGAGGGGTCCCAAAAAGACCGTTCATAAAAATCCAATGTTTTATAACAAGTGTACGAGTGGGCCACTTTTTAAAACAAGTGACAGAAATAGACGATTTAAAATGTCATATTTTATCAGCTAAATTTTATTTTATTTTTCCAATAATACCCCTCAATCAAAGTTAAATATTTAACCTAGAGATATGATTAAAAGTTCAATGGTTTTTCTAGTACTATAATCAAAAGAAAAAAGTTAATGAGTTATGATCCCATGAAATTTGACCTAGCTAAGGTTTTCTTCTTCAATAACCCTTTTTTTTCTTTTTTTTCTTGATTTCAGATTATTTATATTATAGAGATTGTTTGCTTTGATTTAAGTTTATATATGTTGACCGAATGACTGGTCACTCGTATATAGGTGTACGTGTTAGGCCGAATGACTGGCCTTACACCTGAGGGGCGTGTGGAGATTGGTCCCATATTGTTAGAAGTTTGGCAATATATGATGAGTTTCCTAGTTTGAATAAGTTTCATAGGTTAGGCTTAGGTTTAAGTTTAGAAGTAGTATCCTTATAAAATTCGTAGAGTTTTAGGAAATTGGTTTAAGGTTTGTGATGCCTATAAAAGGCACCAGTTATCATCTTTGTAAGACACTAGATTATTATCAATGTAGTCTTTTATTAACTCCGTGTTTATTCTCTTCTCTTTCTTGTTAGATCCTACATAGAATTTAATAATATAGTACCGGCTAAATAGCATCTGTATCCATTCCGAGATGAAAGACAGAAAATTAAACCTCGTATCTCTGACTTGAAAGAACATAAAAACCGTATAACAAAAAAATCTTCCTCCCTTTCTGTTTGACTGTTTAAGCCTTGTAAAACAAAAAAATGATTGAAATGAAGAAAAAGGAATTAGGTAAGTTCTCCTATGAACTAATTTGGTGTCCTCGTATTTTGAAACTAACCTCACTGAGGATACCAATGTCCACTAATACCTTTAACCCCAGTTAAGACAATATATAAAAATAAGTGGATAAGAAATTAGGATTCTGAAAACCCGAATGGGTCTTCTTGTCTCTCCTGTCTCTGGGTTATGTGTATTCTAGAGAGGGGAATTTTGTGGGTGTTCAGCATCAGGAAAAAAATTAGTAAGTGCGACAAGAGATGAAGATTTAGTTGAAGCTAAAATATTATTAGATTTCAATCATGGTTTAGCAAAATATTATACTTTTGATGATCTTAATTCTCCATTTCATCTTGCAGCTGCTAGAGGACATAATGAAGTAAGTCAAATCAAGTCGAGTTACCCTCTTTTTTGTTGAAGATTTTATTGCTATTTTTGTGTTAAAGCTCGAATCTCGATATTTATATATCCATTTATTAGATTGTAGCATTGTTGCTTGAGAAGGGAGTAGATGAGAATTCAAGGAACTACTGTGGACAAGTAAATTTATCAACTTTACTCTATTTTTCTGAAGTTTCTTTACTAATGAAGTTAAAATTATGTGATTGAAGTTCACATTCTTAGTGGGTAACATCCTTGTATTATGTTGTTTCAATTGTAGAAAGTAGATTTTTCATTTTCAACAATGTGTAGCTCTTGATTATGCCACTAAATCAAATTGGTCGTCTACTATTTATGCTTCTTGGCGTTTTTTTCTGGAATTATCGATACATCAATATCATAGTTATTCTTCAAGTTTAGACACTTTAGTGTCATTGGATATCCTATATGATAGATATTGATAACGTGTTAATTACTTACTGTAAATGCTCGAGTTCTAGGAGGGGGTGGGCCAAATTTTTTTGATGTTCAACTCTCAGTGCCAGTTAGGGCACGGGCAACTTGGAATTATGCTTTAGAACTGCATGTCTAAGACTCATACCCATTTTTTGGCTAATTGGTGCATGGTTCTTATATGTTTATGACACTAACGGGTGGAAATATCTTGATTCCCTTGCTGGTCTGTGGTGCACAACTTTAGGTATAAACAATCTTCTTACCTCAAATTGTTTATTTGAAGTTAGTCTATCTTCATTGAGTTGGTCAGGCCTCTGCCGTTTTACCACTCATTTTAGAACTGCACCTTAAAACCATCCCTGGTATGATGGACTATCTAGGTTTTATTTTGTTGTTCTTACTAGTTTCATCCCTGGTATGTTTCTTTGGTCATACAGTACTCAAGAAAGGATTGTCAGGTAGAGACTTGCATCTCTAAACAGAATTGCAGCAGAAACATAACAAGTCTGGTGCAGAAGTTGCCAACAATCAGTGACGACATCTAACACTGGATTCTGGGTGCCTTCGTCTACTAGTGATTCAAATGAGATTTGTGTCAATAATCCCCATACACGTTTTAAATATTGACAGTGTATTTGAAATAAAATATCTATGTTAGACGAACTAACAAGATCAAAATGATGAACATTCTTTTTATTTTTTAAATTGTAATTGTAGACAGGGAAATGCATATTATACTTCTAGGTTTTTTGTTCTGTTTGCTAAACTAATTGTAAGCTAAATCAGAGGAAACATGATTTTTATCCGTCTCCTTTACAAAATTCAGGGTTTTAGTTACTCGCTCCAAGTTTCTTTCCAAGTAACTGGTTTTTATGAGTTTTTTTTAGTCACTTTGCCAGTACGTCAGTTTCTTCATCTTCCTCTTCTCCAACGGTACGATATGGTGGTGTTACTACTTTTGTTGTTACCGGTGGTGTGTTGTTTATTTAGTTGGCTAATTGTTAGAAGTGTAGTATTAATTTAGTTGGGTAAATAGTTGAGGTGTAGTGTTATTTAGTTGGCTAACTATTAGAGGTTTAGTGTTAATTTAGTTGGGTAAATGACTGAAGTGTATTGTTAATTTAGTTGACTAACTTTTAGAGGCGTAGGGTTAAGTTAGTTAGATTCATGTTAAGAGTGGAGAAGATAAGAATGAATGGTCGACCAAATACAGATAACTTCGGAGCAATCCAACTCCAATCCTGACATGGCTAACCTTCGGAGCAATCCAACCACACTCCACAAACACAAGCTTCTTACAAGATGCAATAGTGAACCATTCCAAAACACATCATATTTATAATTTCATCAAAAATTATGTTTACATAAGGACTAATTTTTCAACCTCAGAATACTGCATTTGAGTTATCCGAATACAGATAACTTTATACAATTGCAGTTATTGGCAAATACATTTGAATCACAATGAGCAAATCCAGAATTAAAAATATATTTCTACGATTGGTATGGTACATTTACCATCTTTGTATTTAGCAAATAAAACGAAAAAAACCCAGAATTACACTTCCACGAATGTTGAGACCATACGACATATCCACGAATCAATTATCAACATAAACACTTTATCAACTACAGCAATAACAACAGATTGGTTACCATGATATTCTAATATGTGAATAAGTAAAAAAAAACCTGCAACATGAAAATATGATTCTTAGTTCAACCAAGAAAAGAACCTGCAACAGATTGGCGACATCATTAGGTATTATAAACTGGCATTATACTTTCTGATCATAACTACAATCTAAGGCTGTCAACTTCACGGATGTATAGATCAGTTGCCATCCACTGTGATAGAAGAGTTACGTCTTTTGTGACCTACTATCAGCAACAACACAGGTTTATCAAATGAAAATCTAAATATGAAGCATTACTTGAAGAGAAAAGGAAGAAAGTTAAGGTAATTAGTGGTAGTAGACTCACCTTTGATGTTACATTAGGATTTCCATCTCTATCACCCCCCATCCAAGAGCCAATTTTTATTAGAGTCGCAGTCATTGAAAGTGGCCGTCCTGTGTGCAGTTGGAAAGATTACAACATTAGAAATATTGAATGTCAAAGAATACCTTAAATGAACATGATAGTTTCCACTTTCAACTATCATATTAATCGTCTCATCCTAATGCAGAAAGCATCCCGAGGAGTTTATTATTCCTTAAAGAAGAGAAACTTTCCGCTGATCATTGGCCAATGGATGAAAAATATTTGGTAAGAATTAAGGCACAGATATTTAACAAATAAGAATTGAATGTACACACCTTCTTTAAAGCCTTACTGACACGACGTAAATAGTGAGGCATTACTCTCAAAAGAGACTGTTCCAAAATGTGCAAACCTAAGATGTAAATCAAAGGTACAATTACATAGAATCCAATCAATTAAGGTTGTATTTTGTTCAATCTAGTACCTTACCAGCCATAGCTTCATCTACTGGGGTTGGTTTGTAGCGCCTTAATTCATCCGTCTGCCATATTGAAGTTATCTCTCTCACCTAGCTACCAAAACCAGACATATATGTCAACACTCACTGACTCATAATATGCAATAAAAGACAAGGTTATCCATAGATTTTAGAAGCGACAAGAAGTACCAAATCTTCTATCAACATCTCGCGATCTTCATGGCTAAGATCAGGTCGATCATTGTATTCCAAGAGATGCTACAAGGAAAGAAGTTTAGTAAGACCCAATAACAATAATCATAAGCCTAATTTAGTTGATCACACTAAAAATATACCAAAACATTTTGCAGCAATTCTAATATGCTTATACTGCAATGTTCGTCTATTTATCTGTGTAGGATGCGCTGTAAGAACAATTTCGACCTCCTGCTTGCAGACCGTCTCATAGAGCTCATCTGGTGGAACTCCACTCTCTATCAACCGATTAAATGTATCGCAAGACTTCGACAACACTGCCATATTCCTTGTTTTACGTACGCTGCATAAAGAAACAATTTGCCAACAATTTACAGTTACATGTTGCAATTTCTCCAATAAAAATAGATCACAATATTTTTGAACAAAATGAGCTACATATTTACCTGTGGTGAGTCTCAGCAATACCCATTAGATTGAGATAATGGCTAAATGCTCTAGCCAGAGTAAAAGCTTCGTCGAGAGTCATATCGGATATTTCAGATACTAATTGCTCTCAAGTAGCTCAGCCATATTTTCTATATTTTCCATCCTCATATTACATGCACTCTAATAATAAAAAAATATCAATCAAATCACCCCAAACCCACACATATACCAAAAATTATATTCACCATTTTTAGAATCAGATGAAAAGCAGAGTACTTAAACATCAAAAACAAGATAACCAAATACAACCATGTCAATCATTATTGTAGGTTTGCATGTAACATAAGTAATCAAACAAAGTAGATACAAAAAGATTTAGTTTTTGGGTCATATTAAAATCACTCTAGTCACAACATATTTAAGAAATACAAGAAACATTAACAGAAAACAATGAATACCAAAAAACTCAAACACAGACAAAAATCTAAAAAATATCATACAAGTAGAAACAAACAACCTAATTGAAAACAAATAACAAAGATACAATGATTTTCTGATTTATGGAGTGCACAATAGAGATTGGTTAGTTAATACCTGAGCAAGAACTCTATTTCTTTCAAACTTGTCCATGATTTTATGACCAACTTCTCTCTGACACTAGCGAGTTTAAGTAGAGCACTTTGAGTTTTTATCTGTAATCTTTATATATGGTCGACACAACATTGTTCTCACTACCTAACCAACAGTGCAACCTAGAAAATTGAGAAATTAACTGAGTGGAAAAGTAGGAGCAAGACAACTAGGATATAGCTCTGGTTTGATATATATTGAACACAATTTTTTTGAAAATTCCGATTCGGTTCAGCAACTTTGAGTATCGTGTAACATAAAAAAGCAAGTTATACTAACTGTAATTTAATGAAAAAAAAGGTGTTACTGCCGTTGCACGTTTCTTACCACGAGAAATCCAAACGCAAGTCCACTTCCTAGTACAACTAAATGTGGATAGTTCCTAATAATATCAGACGGGGACAAATAATCCCTGCAAAGAACAAAAATTAAAACAGACGTGATTTTGTAAAGAGAATGTAAGGACAAAGAAGAAGCAAAAAGTGATGACATTTAGCACCATACCAGAGCATAAATCCCCTTAAAAGTACGATGAAAGGGTAAAGCTACGATAGAAGAAACGCCACAATTAAACACTGGGATATGGAAGGCCATTTGGTTGAGTGGTGAAACGGTCCCCACGTTGTTAGGTCGCGTTGTCGAGTCCCACCAAGTAAGATTCATTTCATTTCTTGTAACATTCATGCACAGAAAAACACTAAGCAACTGGGATACTGACAAGTAAAGTACAGTTTAAAAAAGAAAAGTCTTACCATTGCCAACCCCATGAGCGTCTTCCTATTTCTTGCTTTAACGACCTTAGAGACATTTTGAGCATCTTCCCA
>JAJJMC010009801.1:1494650-1546857 GCA_023531435.1 Papaver californicum | reverse complement strand
AACGACCTTAGAAACATTTTGAACGCTACAAACAAGAATGAAAAAATATCAGAAAAAAATGGAACCATGCTAGGTTGGAGTTGGGTCCTTTTATGGAATTTGGTATACCTTAACCGTTTAAATAAACATATCTTAACTGTTTCTCCTTGTACTTGCTCAGGAGATGTGTACCTATTTATAAAAACCAAGCAGATTTTAGTTAATCATTTCAACAAACACATAAAGGACATCAGTTTATCAGCATACCAAGTTAGTTGATTTGCAATTAAACCCCTAAGCTTGTTCATTATAGTCAAGACTTCTTCACAGAAGAGAAATTACGATACAACACCAGTGAAGGAAGTTTAGAAATTCCATCAAGCAAAGGGAAAGAACCGATAAGAAAACCTACAATATAAAAGTACATAAACCTATTTAAATCAAAATTTATAAAACTCCGGATAACAAAAAAATTCTAATTAACACAGATCTTTTTACCCAAAATCAATATATAGGGAACATGATAAATTGATGGTGTCGCCGGTTAGGAAGTGGTGGTAGTGACAGTGAGTATATGAAATTGAAGGAGGTGGCGGGTGGTGGTGGTGGTGGTAAATGTAATTGATAGACAGCAGAGCATACAGGCTGTCAGATAGCACAGCTGTGTAGTCATATCATCTCTGAATAATACCAGAATGAAATCATGACGCCCACGTGAAGTGGCAGGTAAAGGAAGCTAGACAGCATATGTGTACAATGTACTCTGTCTGTATAAAAGAAAAGCAATGATTCATTTGTAAATAATTAAGAAGATATTCAATCTTCTCTGTGAAGAAAATTAAGATCATTTTACTGAAAGAAATAGTTTTCGTTATGGTATCAGAGCAAGTTGCTCGATCCAAACACTTTTTAAATCTTCATTAATGGAGTTTTTCTTTCTAGTTTCAATCATCAACTTTTCTTTCATTCTTTCTCTGCTTCTGTGTGAGAAATTTCTCAATCCGCTGCAACAATATTTTTTTCTTCACATGCATTCAATCAATCTTTCTTGATCTTTTAATAATCTTTCTCGCAAATCATCTTTTATCTGTTGTTTCTAAGTTTCTTGGTCTCAACATCAAGCTATTTGCCTCAGCTCTTTCTTGCACTTCATGATAGAAACATTTCCTTCCTCTTCTTCTATGGAAAATCCGACATCAAATCTCCTTTCTAAAGTGCCTTTGAATCAACTAACAAGTTTTGTAAATCTCAAATTGAAAGAGGAAAATTACTTCATATGGAAAAATTTACTGAAGCCAATAATCCAAAAATACAAATTGATGAAATACTTGGATGGATCATTTTCATGTCCTCCACAGTATACAAATCAGAGAAACCAACTAAATGGGATAGAAAATACTCATTACACTGATTGGATGGATGAAGACTCTACCATCATAATGTGGATTCATTCCACAATTTCAGAAACAGCCATAGCCTACTTCTCCAATACTAGCACTTCTGCATCTCTTTGGAAAAGTATAGAGGAAAGATTTGGTAGAGCTTCTTCAACATATTCAATTCAATTAAGAACCAAACTTCTCTCAATTACTCAAGGTACAAAAACAGTTTCTTCACTCATCAATGAAATCAAAAATCTTATTGATCAGTTAGCTGCCGTTTGAGAAATAATATCAGATAAAGAACTTGTTGTAATTACTCTTAAAGCTCTAAATGATGAGTACATTCCTTTTTCAACATCTATGAGACACATGAATCCTCCAATTTCATGTATTGAATTACACAACAATCTACAAAGTGAAGAAACTGTGATTCAAGAAAGAGTAAAACAACAAAAAGAGGATCAAAGTGCTAAAGCATTTCTTGCTAACTATGGAAGAGGATCTGCAAGAAACTCTTATTCCAATTCTAGAGGATATCCAAGAAATGTATACAGAAGTTCATATATGGGCAAAGACTACCCAATTCTGCAATCTTTTACAAGCAAAATGCAGAAGAAATATTCCTCAAGGTGAAAGACCTATCTGCCAAATCTGCAATACTCAAGGGCACATAGCAACAATATGTACTCAAATACTTAACTTCACTTACCAAGGCAGGACACCACCAATAAATTTTAATGCTATGCTTGCTGCAGCTGATATCTTCGAGGAAAAAGAATGGATAGCAGATAGTGGAGCTACTCACCACATTGCACCAGACAACAAGATTTTACAGGAATCTCAAGCTTATGATGGAACAAAAACTATTCATACAGCTAGTGGAGAAGGTATGTTGATCACTCACAAGGGAACCTCTAGTAAAATAGCTAATTCACATTCTTTTCAACTTAATGATGTTCTGATTGTACCCAAAGCTTCCCATAATCTTTTTTTAATTCATAAATTTACCACTGATAATCACTGCTCTTTAACTTTTGATTCTTCTGGCTTCTATGTGAAGGATCAGATCTCTGGAGAGTTCTTTTCCAAGGTCCACATAGGCATGGACTATATCCTATTTCTTTTGGTCGTGCCCATTATGCACCACAAGCTCTTGATTCTACAATAAATGACACACTCATTCTGCATAGGAGGTTTGGTCACCCCTCTTTTCAAACTATGCAAAAGATTTGCTCTTCTCTTCATCTGCCAAAGCAACTAAATAAACCATTTTCATGTATTGACTGCAAATTGTGTAGAAGTCACAAACTGTCTTTTCAGATGTCTAGTACAGTAGCTAAACATCCACTTCAATTGTTGCATATTGACCTTTGGGGTCCTTTCCATGTAGCATCTGCCTCTGGCAAACTGTATTATGCAAATGTAGTTGATGAATATACAAAATACTGTTGGATACTTCCATTGTCCACAAAATCTGAGTTCAAACTTGTTTTTGTTTCTTTTGTGACTAGAATAGAAAACTTACTTTCTAACAAAGTTGTTACTATTAGAACTGATAATGGTGGGGAATTTGTGATTCACTTTCTTCAAGATTTTTGTGCAACAAAAGGAATTTCTCATGAGTGTTCATGCCCACACACTCCAGAACAAAATGGAGTTGCTGAGGTGAAACATAAACATTTGTTAGAGGTAACCAGGACACTTATGTCTTAATATGGTTTTCCAACCTCTTTTTGGGTAGATGCAATACAAACATCCAACTACCTCATTAACAGATTACCTACAAGATCTATATCCTTTTTATCTCCATATCAGAAGCTTTTTGGCAAGTCTCCAGAATATAATTTCTTGAAAGTATTTGGTTGTGCTGCATTTCCATGGATAAAACCATATACCAAGAATAAGCTACATCAAAGGAGTAAGTGATGTGTATCCATTGGGTATAGTTTACATCACAAGGGTTATAGGTGTCTAGAACCCACAACTGGAACTGTCTATATTTCTAGACATGTGTCCTTTGATGAAACTAGCCTCCCCTACCAACTGCTTCTGTCACCTACTTCTACTGCCATCTTACCTTCTCTGCCTACAGTTGTTGTTGAGTCCTCTTCCTCAGACATTATGCAATCTATTCCAGCTGAAGTCCTACCTGCTGCACCAGACTCTGCCATTCCTCAACAAATACTTCCTGAAACTGTGCAACCTGCTACTGTGCAATCTACCACAAGGAAGTCTGACAATGTACAACCTGACAAAGATGTATCTTCACAAGCTATCTCTGATGATGTGCACAATACACATAAGATGGTAACCAGGGGCAAAGCTGGAATTCACAAGCCAAAGGCTCATCTTTCCACCAGGTACCCCATGCCCTGGTTGAAGTAGGTACATGGTCCTTAGTGGACTCAGCCAACATCAACAATATAGTGGGCTGTAAATGGGTCTTCTGTATAAAATACAACCCAGATGGAACAGTTTCTCGGCATAAAGCCCGGCTAGTAGCCAAGGGCTATCACCAACAGCAAGGCCTGGACTATGAAGATATATTTAGCCCAGTAGCCAAGCCAACCGCCATTCGAGTAGTCTTGTCTCTTGTCGTCCAATTTGAATGGAAAATTCACCAACTAGATGTTTCGAACGCTTTTCTTCATGGGGATCTAAAGGAAGAGGTCTACATGGCCCAGCCACCAGGCTTTGTTGATATTAACAGGCCCACAGCAGTTTGTCAATTACACAAAGCTATCTATGGGCTCAAGCAGGCACCCCAGGTCTGGTATGAAAGATTAAGCTCAAGCCTATCTAATCTTCAATTTGTTGAATCACAAGCGGATACTTCTATCTTTGTTTACCACAAGGATGCCCATATCACGATAGCACTGGTATATGCAGATGACATTATCTTAACAGGAAGCTCACCAGGTCATCTATAATCTGTTCTAGCCTAGTTGCAAACTGTGTTTCCTCTTAAGGATTTAGGGCCTCTACACTATTTTATGGGCCTGGAGGTCCAAAGATCAACTGATGTACTATTCCTAGGTCAAGCCAGATATGCATTGGATCTTTTACTGAAACAGAAAATGGAAGGATGTAAGCCCAGCAAAACTCCCATGGAAACTTCCACTACTCTAAGTAAGGATTCAGGCACTTTGCTAGCAGATCCAACATCCTATAGATCATTGGTTGGAGCTCTCCAGTATCTAACATGGACGCATCCGGACATCTCATATGCTGTGAATTTAGTTTTCCAATTTATGCAACAACCTAGGACCACTCATTTGGAAGCTGCCAAGCGTATTCCCAGGTACATCAAGGGAACTCTCAATCATGGATTACAGTTTATAAAAGGACCAAATATTATTCTGGGCTATTCGGATGCAGACTGGGCCGGAAGCATCGATAATCGGCCTTCAATAGGGGGTTATGGAATTTTTCTGGGCTCTAACTTGATCTCATGGTCCTCCAAGAAGCAAACTACCGTAGCAAGATCCAGTACTGAGGCCGAGTATCGCACTCTTGCCCATACAGCTGCGGAAATTGTCTGGCTCTGCTATCTACTCAAAGACTTGCACTTCTGCCCAACAGGCATCCCTCGAGTTGGTTGTGATAACATAAACTCAATTAGTCTTGCTGCTAACCCAGTGCACTACTCAAGGATGAAACATGTGCAAATCGACTATCATTTTTTGCGAGAAATGGTGAAGGCTAAGTCTCTGGATATCTTTTATGTGCATACAAATAACCAATTAGCAGACATTTTTACAAAGAGCCTACATGGCCCAAGATTCTGTCTATTAAGAGACAAGCTTAAGGTAGTTCCTCCCTTGCGCTTGAGGGGGGATAATAGACAGCAAAGCATACAGGCTGTCAGATAGCACAACTGTGTAGTCATATCATCTCTAAATCATACCAGAATGAAAGCATGACGCCCACGTGAAGTGGCAGGTAAAGGAAGCTAGATAGCATACGTGTACAATGTACTCTGTCTGTATAAAAGAAAAGAAATGATCCATTTGTAATTAATTAAGAAGATATTCAATCTTTTCTATGAAGAAAATTAAGATCATTTTACTGAAAGAAATAGTTTTCGTTAGTAATAACTGAAGAGATGGGAAGAAGACAGGAATGGAAAATGAGTTTAGGTTTGAACTGGTGTATTCGGATATAGATGAATTAAGCTAACCACACTGAGGATTGAATTGGTATTATATCATCTTTCTGGTTTAACGAGTTGGAACATGCTGTTTTTGTCACTTATATTGAAAAGTAGTTCCCTTGTACATTTGTTATAAAATACTGAATTTTTATACCCTTTTCCCACATTCAAACTAATAATCCAATCAAAGTTTATATCATTTGTTAACCTCAACATGGATATTATGTAACTTAGTAAACCTTTATTTGGGACTAGCAGATGGAATGTCCCTGAATCCAGATTAATGGAATCTATCAGTTTGCTTGGATTTAGAACAACTCTATCAAAAGTAACTGCATTTTTGTGTTTTCAAACTAACCAAAGTACATTTTTTTTCCTTTCAGAATACAATCTTAAAATATCATCATTCATCCAGAAACCGAACCAAGAACATATCGTTGGAGAAAAATGAACTTTTATTATTATGTTTGTTTTTGGTCTTGGTGGGAATGGATCGTAGGAACAAATGGTCACTAAGGAACACTAGCTAGTCTAGCTCATTTTTCACTATTGTGAATGAACCTTTAGTCCCTCATTGGGGAAACTAAAGATGATTCCTCTCCTTATTACCATGAAAAGAGCATCTAAGGGAGGGCCATTAGGGTTTAGAAGCTTTTGTGGTTGGGGGAGGACTAAGGCAATGGGATAGTTGAAGTAAACATACTTTTCACACATGTGCGGTGCTTCGCACCGAAGCACGCACAGTTGCGGATTGCAGCTTATGGCTGTGGTTGTGACTTTGGCTACTGCTGATTTAAAGAATTTAAAATCAAAATAAATTTTGCTTTAAATGTAGGGGGCGTCTGATCCGGTGAGAATCAAGCTGATTTAAAAGAGTGAATAAATTGACCGTTTAAATTCCGTTTTAAACTTAATCATTGTGCTTAATGCACGTAATTGATTGTCATTAGATTTCTCTTCTCTTCTTTTAGCTGTATAAGAAAAACGAGTTTATCATTTTAACTCACTCCAGAGAAGGCTACTATCCCTAGCTCTTTTCCCCTCTTCTTGCTTTGTTTTGCGCAAAGTTGCTTGTTTATTTCCGTTCCACTATCTTGTTGTTGAGTTCGTTTGAGGGTGATTTGTATTGTGCTTATACAAATCATAACGGGAAGTTCTATCCTGGACACATCTCCACTGTTGGGGTATAACATCTCTCATTCTTGAGGAGTACCCGTGGAATATTGTGTTAAGGTCAATTTGCTGAGCAGGTGGCTCTGTCCATTGTGTGCTTATCAATCAGAGATTTCTTAACCTTAACAATTTTCTCCTGTTTAGTGTTTTCCATTGTTGCAGAACCAAGAATCTTAACACAATACCTATTTATTCTATTTCAATGGCTAAAAGTGATGTAGACAGACCACAAAAATTCAATGGCAAAGATTTCAAAAGATGACAATCCAAGATGTTGTTCTTTCTGAGTTTTCACATGCTTGATGAATTAGTTCTGAAATCCTTTGATGAGAGTTTAAATGATACGGAAAATGAAAGAGAGTTAGAAAGTTGGAGTAGACAGAACTATATGACCAAAAACCATATTCTGAACTGTTTAGAAGATGCACTTTATGATTTCTATAACGCAAAAGAAAACTTTTCTGCGTTTGATTTATGAGATGCCTTAAAAGCAAAATATGAAGCGGAAACTTCTGGTAGTAAGAAGTTTTTGGTAGCCAGGTTCCTGGAATACAAAATGACAAATGACAAATCTGTGGTTGACCAATTCCTTGAACTTCAGCGCATTATCAATGAAATTATTACTGAAGGTATGGTGATAGATGAAACGTTTCAAGTGTCTGCTGTGATAGAGAAATTACAGTCTTCTTGGTCTGAATACAAAAGAAGATTGAGACATGAAACTGGTGAAGTCAGTATGGTTGAATTGGGGAAGAAGGTTCAAGTGGAAGAATTGTTGTGCTCAAAAGACAAGAACATATCTTCCGCAAGGGACATGCCCGGCAAGGCTTATGTAATGGAACACAAGTCTTCTACAAGTGACAGTAGCAAACGCAACCCCAAGCCTGGTCATCACAAGAAAGGTACATTCCTGAACCCCAAATCTAGCATTGGTAAAATTAAAGGTGCGTGTTATGTTTGCGGAATTCCTGGCCATATGGAAATGCATTGTAGAAAATGTAAGGACTTTAATAATAAGAAAAACAATGCTAATTTGGTTGAAAACAACAAGAACGAGTTTTCTGGCACGGTGTCTGAAGTCAATCTGGTAACCAATGTGAGAGACTTGTGGGTAGACTCTAGTGCTACCAAGCATGTCTGTGGAAACAGAGATATGTTCACCTCATATCAGAAGGTAGGGGAAGGAAAGAAACTCTACATGGGTAACTCGTCCGCAGCACAGGTTGCGGGAAAAGGAAAAGTTGGGCTAAAGCTCACTTCTGGCAAAACTCTCACATTGAATGAAGTTCTTCATGTTCTGGACATCTACAAAAATCTTGTATCGTGTGGTGTGTTAGATAACAAGGGTTTTAAACTTTTTTTTGAATCTGGGAAAGTGATTGTCACTAAGGGTAAGGATTATGTAGGAAAGGGTTATAAGACTGAAGGTCTTTACAAACTGAATGTAACCTCTGTTGAAATGAATAAATTGATTATTCTTATGTTTGTGTATCATTGAATGTTTGGCATGGTAGACTTGGTCATGTAAACTATAAGTCAATGAACAAACTGGCTAGCATAAGCTGCATACCCAAATTTAGTTTGGATAATGAACATAAATGTGAAATATGTGTAGAATCAAAATATGCTAAAAAGCCTTATAGGAAAAATATTCAGAGAAATTATAAACCCTTAGAATTAATCCATTCAGACCTAATTGACATGAAATCAGTTCAAACTAGAGGTGGTAAGAAATGGTTTGTCACGTTTATAGATGATTGTACGAGGTACTGTCACATATATTTACTTAAAGGTAAGGATGATGCCTTAGAAGCCTTTAAGATATATAAACTAGAAGTTGAAAACCAAATGAGTGCTACCATTAAAACTGTTAGGTCTGACCGTGGTGGTGAGTATGTAATTCCTATAGGAGATTTTTGCATAGAACACGATACTATACATGAAGTAACCCCTCCTTATTCACCACAATCTAATGGTGTGGCTGAACGGAAAAACCGAACCCTTAAGGAGATGATGAATGCCATGTTAATCAGTTCAGGACTACCTGCAAACTTGTGGGGGGAGGTCGTTCTCTCATCTTGCTATGTCTTGAACAGAGTACCCTTTAAAGGATCATACAAAACTTCATATGAGTTATGGAAAGGTAGACAACCTTCTTGTGCATATTTTAAAGTGTGGGGGTGTTTGGATAAGGTGTCCATTCCTCCACCTAAGAGAAACAAGATAGGAGCCAAAACTGTTGACTGCGTCTTCATAGGGTATCCTGAACATACTACTGCATATAGATTTATGGTTATGAGTTCTGAAATATCTGAAATTGGTATGAATAGTATTATGGAATCTAGGGATGATGTGTTCTTTGAAAATGTTTTTCCTTTGAAATCTGAATCTCGCATGATATGTGTTGATCCCCTAGATTTCCCTTCTACTAGTCAGTCATTACCTGTAGAGGAAGATGAATTTGAGCCTAGAAGAGGTAAAAGACTTAGAACTAAAAAATCTTTTGGGCCAGACTTCATAACATGCTTAGCTGAGATCGATCCACAGACTTAGAGAAGCCATGACTTCTTCTGAAGCTCCATGGTGGAAATAAGCTATCATTAGTGAAATGGATTCTATTATACAGAATGATACTTGGGAGATTGTAGATTTACTTCTAGGGTGTAAACCCATAGGTTGTAAATGGATCTTCAAAAGGAAACGTAAGGTAGATGGAACTGTGGAAAAATACAAAGCTAGATTAGTAGCTAAAGGCTATAAACAGATAGAAGGTGTAGATTTCTTTGATACTTATTCACTTGTTACGAGAATTACTTCCATTAGCATGTTAATTGTTATTGCTGCCATTCATAACTTAGAGATACATCAAATGGATGTAAAAACAGCTTTTTTAAATGATGAATTAGATGAAGTATATGGACCAACCTGAGGGCTTTGTAGTGAAATGTTGTGAAAACAAAGTTTGTAAACTGAAAAATCTTTGTATGGTTTGAAACAAACACCTAAAACAGTGGCATGAAAAATTTGATCATGTAATGATTTCTAGTGGTTTTAAAATCAATGAATCTGACAAGTGTGTTTATACTAAACTTGTGAATGATGCATGTGTGATTGTATGCTTGTATGTTGATGATATGCTTATACTTGGTACAAACATGGATGTAATTAATTCCACTAAGAACATGCTAAATGAGAACTTTGACATGAAAGACTTAGGCCCGCTGATGTAATCTTACGGATGAAGATTAGAAGAGATTCTAATAGATATACTCTCAGTCAATCTCATTATATTGAATCTGTGCTTAGAAAATATAACCAGTTTGATTGTAAACCTGCTTGTACTCCTTATGATCCTTGTTGTGTACTCAAAAAGAATAAGGGTAATGGAGTTTCACAACTTGAATATTCACGTGTTATAGGAAGTCTGATGTATTTAATGAACTGTACGAGGCCAGACATTGCTTATGTTGTGAGTAGGTTGAGTAGGTATACATGTAATCCGAGACAAGAGCATTGGGATGCACTTATTAGAATGTTAAGGTACTTAAAATTAAATTTTTGTTTAAGTTATGAGAGATACCCTGAGGTCCTTGAAGGATTTTGTGACGCAAACTGGATATCAGACTCAGAGGAGTCTAAGTCTACGAGTGGATATGTTTTCACTCTAGCATGCGGGTCTGTATCTTGGAAGAGTTCCAAACAGACATGTGTAGCTCGATCCACTATGGAATCAGAGTTTATTGCCTTAGATAAAGCAGGAGAGGAAGCCGCTTGGCTAAAATGCTTTTTAGAAGACATTCCTCTTTGGCATAGGCCTGTGCCAGCTATATCTATACATTGTGATAGTCAAGTTGCAATAACTAATACTAAAAACAACAACTATAATGGGAAGTCTATACACATTCGTAGAAGACACAATTCCCTAAAACAACTAATCTCAACTGGCGTTATTTCTGTTGACTTTGTGAGGTATAAGGAGAATATCGTGGACCCTTTGACAAAAGATTTGTCTAAGGGGATAGTTAGTAATGCATCGAAGGGGATGGGGCTTAAACTCATCAAATAAACTTGCCATGAAGGATACTCAACCTTACTGAGTGGAGATCCCAAGATCAAGGTTTCGAATGAGACAACTAATTTGTGGTGGGTTATAGAAAACACTATCAGAGAATTTCATTCTCTGTCCCTTCCCTATGGTGTAGACGTGATAGTGTGACTGCATGTGAAGATGACTTTTTATTAAGTCTTAATGAGTTCTATAGTTTCAATTTAAGATTGAAGTGGGGTGTAGCAGTAAACATTCTTGATAGAACTCACCTATCTGAATGAGGAAGTGGGCCGCTTTCTATGAGAATTGAGCTGATTCTCTAGAGCATTCTGAGAAACGGGATACGTCCAGAGCCAAAATGGACACAACGACACGAACTTAACAGCACCTAGAGAGATATCACGCGTGGAAGTTATTGATGAACTACAACAAACGATGGCAGTTCAAGACATCGCGTTCAATGTCCATCAAGTAGTTCCGGTAATTTCTCACTAAGCAAAGGTTCAAGACCTTATGGACACCTATTGCCTAAGTGATATTTCTCGCTTTCTGATTTTTATCGGGTTTTCATTCATGTGGGGGATTGTTGGAGAAAAATGAACTTTTATTATTATGTTTGTTTTTGGTCTTGGTGGGAATGGATCTTAGGACCAAATGGTCACTAAGGAACACTAGCTCATTTTTCACTATTGTGAATGAACCTTTAGTCCCACATTGGGGAAACTAAAGATGATTCCTCTCCTTATTACCATGAAAAGAGCATCTAAGGGAGGGCCATTAGGGTTTAGAAGCTTTTGTGGTTGGGAGGACTAAGGCAATGGGCTAGTTGAAGTAAACATACTTTTCACACATGTGCGGTGCTTCGCACCGAAGCACGCACGCTTGCGGTTGCGGCTGCGGCTGCGGCTGTGGGTGTGGGTGTGGCTATTGTTGCGGGATTGAGTATGCTTGAGGCTGCGAGCCAACCAAGACTTACCTTTTTGAACGGAATATTTTCATTAAAGAATTTGAAATCAAAATAACTTTTGCTTTAAATGTGGGGGGGGGTCTGATCCGACGAGAATCAAGCTGATTTAAAAGAGAGAATAAATTGATCGTTTTAATTCCTTTTTAAACTTAATAACCGTGCTTAATGCACGTAATTGATTGCCATTAAATTTCCCTTCTCTTCTTTTGGCTATAAAAGAAAAACGAGTTTATCATTTCAACTCACTCCAGAGCAGGCTACTATCCCTAGCTCTTTTCCCCTCTTCTTGCTTTGTTTTGCGTAAAATTGCTTGTTTATTTCCTTTCCACTATTTTGATGTTGAATTCGTTTGAGAGTGATTTGTATTGTGCTTATACAAATCATAACGGACAGTTCTATCCTGGACACATCTCCATTGTTGGGGTATAGCATCTCTCATTATTGAGGAGTACCCGTGGACTATTGTGTTAAGGACAATTTGTTGAGCAGGTGGCTCTGTCCATTATGTGCTTATCAATCAGAGATTTCTTAACCTTAACAATTTTCTCCTGTTTAGTGTTTTCCATTGTTGCTGAACCAACACATATACCATTGTTTGATTAATACAAAATATTGTATGTAAAGAAAAAGCAAATTAACCAAATAGATTTAGGCTGCGTTTGGCACCAGAGGAATTGAGTGTGGAGTGGAGTTAGGGGAGGTAGGTGTTTGGCATAAATATTCTAGACGTTGAGTTCATTTTTCCGTCGGTTTATTTTTCTTCTTTCAGTAGAAATGAAGTTGACACCATACCCCCTCGGACTTCGAATTCCAACCTTTATTTTTCATCTCCGTGAAAAGTTCCACTGTAGAGATAAAACTCCCGAGCTTAGATCTGGGTAACTATCGCTATTTTCTCATATATGCATCATGATTTATTGTTAAATTTCACCGTTGTTTCTCTCATGTAGTTGTATTTATCATCTTTAATGGATTTACCAAACCCTGGATTTTTTGTGAACCAGAAAGTTAGGATTATATATATATATATACTCCTTTTGGGTTTCTATATATAGGGTAGAGAAGTTTTCATAACCAATTTGATGTTTCTATCTAGCTTAGCCTTGGTATCTTTCTACAGTTCCTCGTTGACGGCATTTGTTCTGTGTTGATACCAATAATAGAGATTTTTTAGTTAAAATTTACAAGTTCCCCAAGTGGCTTTACTAACTTAAAATTTAAAGTTATTGATACACATCATTGGCTTGCTTAATAATGTGCTTAAAATGTGTAAGGCTGAGATGTTGGAGAAAATCTCAATTAGCTTACAATAATAGTTACTTTGATGATAACAGGTTGGGAACTTGTTGCACTAATAATGTCTGAGGTAGCATACCTATTTGAATAGTTGTTTCTGATTTGACTCTTACCGTTTGATTAATTGTGGTTTTGCTCCATGTCCGTAATTCTTTTGTATTAGTGGTATTATTAGTAATGTATGGATATCTATCTACTTGTTTTGAGGCGTAGCATCACTTGAAAAATGAATGACTAAACGATTATTAGAAAGTACAGTACTAGTGGGAAATGCAAATGAGTTTTGAATGCACACATATGGTTTGGTCCACTTCATCATCAATGGTTAATGAATAATTGTAGTTCTGTTCGTGATCGGTGATTTAGCATGGCCGAGTGGCATAATAGCAGAGATGATGAGGAGAAAATACTTTACGTACTATGTACGGTTGTTTTTGGGGTTTGTTTGGAAATGGAAAATGTAATACCCCGAGTTTTGGACTAGGGTCAAATCTTTATGGAGATCCAAACTCAAGGAGTTACGGGTCAAAAAGAGACTTATACATATATTTTTCTTAACTTACTTTTTATACCAAATATAATTGAAACTTTACATAACATGAATTGAAGCATATTAATCCACTAATCATCTTTAACAATATTTTCAATCAAATATTTTAAATCAAATTATATTTAAACAATACAAGAACAATGCAACCACTAAACTAAGTTCTTAGTTCCATTTCCAACTTCCGAGAGATCTGTAAGAATGTCAATTGGGGTACAATGACAGCTCTATAGAATGCATTTCCAATCTCAAAATATGCATAACAATATCAATGAGCCAAATAACATACAACATGAGTATATAAAATGATTTCGAGCAATCAATGATATTATATATATATTCAACCAACAAGATTAACACACAACTGTTATTTTCAACAAATCATTTTATTCATTTGTTCAATCATGGATTCACAATACCAATATTCATTTCTAATAAATCATCTAATTAAGATTTCAAAACAAGACTTCACAATATTAATAATATTTCACATAATTTATCCAATTAGATTTCAACATATAAGTTCATGATACGAATGTCCTTGGTTCGTACTCCACCTATCGTTTATCCGGCACGGACAAACGCCATCGATGATCAGGAACATAAGTTCCTACATGTGATCATTACCCATTTAATTCTCGGGGATCATTATCCGTTTTACTCTCGAGGATCATTACCCACTGTTAGCATGTAACCATGTTCCATCTAACGGTAAAACATGAACTCATTTCTAATTTGTAAATCATTTTTACAAATAATACAAGCAACCATGGCTTAACAACATATGGACAAACAACATAAATTTCTTTCAAGCATTTAGGCACACAAACTAACAACAGGCGTATTATATTATACTATTTGAAAATGATAACGTAGTCCGATCGTCTTCAAATTTTACAGGAGAATATATAAATCAATATTTAACAACATATCCAAAATTCACAGCAAATCAACGGCTCAAACAAAATATATTCATTTTACAAGATTATTATAAAAACTGGGCAGATTACATCATGTTACCAAAATATTCATAGTCAATTCATATTAATATGAAATTGAGCAAATCCAAAGCACAATAAAAGATATCATACAACTCTACAACTTTTCTTAAGGTTACACATCATTCCAACATCATTAAGGTTACCTAAATCAATCAAAAACATGATAAAGAGAAACTGTCCAGAAATTTCAGAAATCATAATCTAAATTAAAACAAACATTCAAAGGTGAATTCACGGTGGATTGTCTTCAAATTTTAACCAATAATACCTAATTATGTTATCTACCAATATAAGAAGCTTGATCATCAATCAAAGATACAGATTTATTCAAATAAATTACTAAAACCTAACCATATAAAATCATACGAAGTGAACACCTAAAGAAAAGATCAAAAGAAAAAGGGTTTAACATTCTACCTTTTATTAGCTACAACTTCCTCTTGATTCTATATAGTTTTCTTCTCTAAACACCCTAGCTTCCTCTCCTTCTCCTTCTCTCTAACCTTTTTGTTTTCTAATCTTTAAATTTCTTTCTCCCAAAATTTTATTATAAATTTTTATTAATAATAACAACTAATACACATATTTATTGTTTTATTTTAATTATCTTTTCATTTTCTCTTAATTTTATTTATTTATTAAAAGGTGACTAGTTCCACACAAAATTTATAGCTTTTCTAGTTCAAGCAACCTACCTAAGCTAAGACAAAGAAAACAACTAAACAATAAAGTTGACCAAGTTGGATAAAACTCAACTGAAATGGAAAATAAAAAAATCGGATATTACAGAAAACCTTCCTCTAACTATTGCAGATGAACCACTAGTTAATCTAAATGTTCAAAGAGAGTGTTATTTAGCAAGATTATACAAGGGGGCTGATGGGCATTGTCACAATGAACTAAGAACGTACAAGGCCCCTTTTGTAACATTATGTGAAAGGCTTATGTGACTCAAAATATGTAAAAGTTGAAGAGAAAGTTGCAATGTTCCTCTTAGTTATTGGTCATGACTCTAAAAACCGATATGTCGCATTCGATTTTATGCGTTCCGGGGAAATAGTTAGTCATTGTTTTAATGATGTATTGGACACGGTAATTAAACTACAAGCAGATCTTTTAAAACCTGCCAACCGTAAATCATCACCTACAGTCAGTATTCGTCCTCGTTCATGGCATCATCTCTTCAAGGTAACTTTGTACTTGTTGTGTTGTATTTTTGTTTTTTCTTGTGATACTATTTGGAGTTTACTTGATGAGTTTGGTAACATGTAAGGATGCTGTGGGAGCACTTGATGGTACATACATACATGCTTCTGTATTATCGGATGATCAACCAAGGTTTCCTAATCGTAAGGGTGGTATACGTCAAAATGTACTTGCCGTATGTTCTTTTGATATGAATTTTACTTATGTACTAGCTGGATGGGAAGGGTCGGCTCATGATGGGAGAGTTTCAAACTCTGTCGCTAGATATCCAATTGATCCTTTGACTGTCCCAGCTGGTTTGTGGCTAAGGACTTATACCTGTCATTGTCATAAATTAAAATACAATGTCAAACACTAATATCCTACCCTACTTTAGGGAAGTACTACTGTTGGGATATATGTTTAAAACAATTTTATCTTGCATTTAAAATAATTCATATGCTGGCTTCTTTCCAAACAAATATTCATATGGAGATAAGTAATCAATTGACTTAGTTGGTAATCTATTGATAACAAAGTTTGATGTATTCAGTGCCTCTAACCAATATTGTGTAGGTAACTGAGACTGACACAAAAAAGTTCTTGTAATTTCTAGCAAATGTTTGTGTTTTACCTCTGCTACCCCATTTTGTTCCGGTGTATGAGGACAAGTTAGTTGATGTGTTATTCCTTTATGTGCACAGAAACTTCTTAAGAATCGATTTAAGAATTCCCCTCCATTATCTGTTTGAATTTTAATCACAGTAGTAGATAGTAGATTTTCTAATTTAGTGATAAGAGACACAAATTCAAACTTAAATTCCGCTTTAGTAGACAAAGGAATCAACCAACAAAACTTTGTATATTCATCTATAACATTTGCATAATAGAGTTTTCCAGAAATTGAAGAGACATGGCATGGACCCCAAAGGTCCATATGAAATAGTTCTAATGGTATAACAACAAATGATTGAGATAGTTGAAATGGCAATTTCTTAGATCTACAAAGTTTGCAATCATCACAGTGTAAGGGTTTGGAGAAAGTACTGGACAGATGAAGCCTTGCACAAATCCTTTGCATAGTCTGGAATGAAGGATGTCCAAACTTCCTGTGAAGTAGTAGAGGATCAGAAGTTGGTGAAGCTAGAGCAATGTGAGTTGGCCGTGTAGTACTGAAGTTGATTGGATACAGTCCATTCCTATGCAGTCCTTGGAAAAGAGTAATCCCTGAGTTCTTGTCCTTCACAATGAACCCATCAGAATCAAAAACTAATGAACAGTTGTTGTCAGTTGTAAATTTATGAATTGATAGAAAATTATGAGATGCCTCTGGTACAACCAAAATATCATTTAGATCAAATGAGTGCTCATTTGCAAATTTATGTGATCTACCTTTATGTGTTATTGTCATACCTGCACCATTAGTTGTTTCAATAGTTGCTGACCCTTCATAAGCATTTGATTCATGTAGCAGTGTGACATCAGAAGCTATGTGTTTGTTTGCACCACTGTCTGCTATCCACTCTTTCTCATCAAAAATCTGCAGCAGCTAACATTGCAGTCAAGTTTGAAGGAGGAGATCTGCCTTGATAAGTGAAATTAAGTCGCTGTGTACAAACAGTGGCTATGTGACCTGGTAAATTGCAGATCTGACACATAGACTTTTCTCCTGCAATATTTCCTCTTCCATAATTGTTTCTTGGAAAGAATGATGGATTGGGATATCGTTGGTTATATCGCTGAGATCCTCTGAAGGTGCCAAAATTTCCTCTAGAGCTAGAATAATTTATGTGATAACCTCTCCCTGATTGTGCTAGAAAAGCTTTAGAGGACTGATCTTCATGTTGAAGTTTCTGTCTGTCTTTGATAATCAACTCTTCACTGATGAGATTGTTGTGGAGTTCAATACATGAAACTGGCGGATTCATGTGTCTCATGGAATTTGCAAATGGTATATACTCATCATTTAGAGCCTTTAATGTGATCACTACTAATTCTCTATCAGAGATTATTTCACCAACAGAAGCTAACTGGTCAGATAGAAATTTTATTTCACCAATTAAAGAAGAAACTGATTTATTACCTTGGATGATTGAGAGAAGTTTTGTCCTTAGCTGTATTGAATGGGTAGAGGATGATCTAGCAAAACGTTCTTCTATAGTTTTCCATAGTTCAGCCGTAGATTTGGATCTTGAGAAGTATGCAATAACATTCTCAGATATTGTGGAGTTTATCCACATCGTGATTGTTGCATCTTCATCTAGCCAGTCCTGTAGGAAGAGTTTTCAACTCCATTCTGTTGATTTCGTGGATTGGTGAATTGAGGTGGACAGGGATATGATCCATCAAGATATTTTTGGATCTTGAATTTTTTTATTACTGGATTCATCAGGTTCTTCCATGTGAGATAATTTTCTTCCTTCAGTTTGATAGGAACAAAACTGATTAGTTGATTTAGTGGTACTTTTGAGATTAAAGATGAGGTATGAGTTTCCATTGAAGGTGAATCAGTAGGTAATGAAGATGATGTGAAGGTTTCGATCATTAAGATGTAGATCTGTTTCTTGATGTAGCAATAAGATCAAGAACTGATGAAAGAATCAAACTAGAAATTTTGTCTGTGTAGAAGGAGATTTGTTTCTGAATTTGATCAATGAAATTACAATCAAAGAATATTTGGTGTAAAGATATTAAGAATGAATTTATGTTCTCTTAATACCATAAAACCAAAACACCTTGGTTGTAGATTGATCAGAGAGAATGAGCAGCAGAAGGAAGAAGCAGAAAACTTACGTTTCTCTTTGGTTTTCTTTTATAAATTGTAAAGATGATCGTTTATTAAAGCTGCTTTGGAAGTTGATGTTTTCATTTAATGTTTCTCTGATCAAGAAGAAGTACAGCATGCGTGAATTAAAGTTTCTTGAAAACTTACATGAAGTTATTGATGTTCAGAGGATGATTCACATGCGTCAATTTCTTTTCCATTTATCCAGAAGAAGATGTCAGGTATTAATGTGGTGCTCTGCATTTGTCTCCCATGCGTCTGATACATGTGTCTGCTTCAAATTCTTGAAAGTATAAATTGACTGTTGACGGCCATTAATAGGTTCTGCTGAGTATTAAACAATTGAAGAGAAAGAAGAATTCATTAATGGTGTGTGTTCCCAAGAAAAAGGGCTCTGATACCATAACATACTTTGACAGAGAACAAAAGATTTTTCTTATTGATTTTTATTTTGAGATTTGGTTTATATACAGACACATGTGAACAGATACTTGGACAGGCTGGATGCCAGGTGGACTACACGTGTGACTCATATGTATCATGTCTAATAGGATCATCTTCTTTGCATGGTTAAGGCTGATATATTATTGCTCTGTCACTACTAAGGCGTGTTATTACTAACTTTTTTGTGGTGTTTATTTGCATGAAGTAGATATAAGATAGCATACAGTTGCACAACAACATGTATTTTTTTGAAGAAGTTGAGCTCAACTTATATTTATTAACAACTTGCACATAATGAAGAAGTTCATCTCAACCTTTATATATGTGTAAATGGTTTTTCCTTCTACGTCAGACTTTTGGAGATGGAATCATTAGTTCTGTTGCTATAAATTAAAGGTGTTATTCTTTCCGTCTTCATCTGTTGTCTTTGTTATACTCTGTTTGATTGTTATTTCATCTCTTTTTAAGCAAAACAACTTTGGAAAGGTTGCTATGCCTATGCTTGCCAAGGTTGTAGTTCACCATTTTAATAAGTAATATATTTTGATATGTAGATTATGTGTCCATTGCATTTGTTCTTTTGTGTGTATGGTAATATTTCAGTTGGTGTTATATATGTATCTCGTTTGTTTCAGACAATATCGACTTGGGAACAGCTTGTGGACGACACTATTGTGTTTCATGCCTTAGTATCATTGATCCAGGAAAAGACCATATTTATTCAACTCCATTTGTTTACTGGAGTTTATTCTTTTGCTTGACACTTCTTTTTCCATTTTGTTTTCCAAGTGATTCTGAGTTGAGTGGATGGAACTCGGTTTCCGAAATTTATTTTAAACAAGTGTTTTGATAAATCAAGTTTTCTCACTATTTTACCTCTTTTGCAGGCGAATGACTTAAACACTTGCAGTGTTAATCATAGCACCGGAGCATAATTTCCAAGTTTATGACTGTAGTATGAAAATAGAAGTCTTAGATGGTAATTATAAGTTTGCGCTTATTGCGTTTATTTGTAATGTAAAGCTTGCAGAACATGTGTTAAATGCCTACCAAAATATCTGCAGACTTGTGCTGAACAAAATATGATCACGATCAATATATTACCAACGACAGTATTTATAATGTGATTGTATGTTATAAACTTCAGTGGTTAGATTATAGTTAGTAGAGATTAGAGAGGTACTAATCTATTAAAAACAGAAGGACAAAATGATTCAAGAACAATGAACCTTTATTGATCAGAGTTTCACAGAAAATAGTACAAAACCTCACATTCTACACAGACTGTGTACACAGCCTTTTATAGGCTTTTCCAACGTCTACTTAACGTACACAACAGCTCATTAAATGTTGTTACAGATGGATATGCTAACATAAGCTGATGACAGTTATTCTTTGCTATTACACGCCTAACAGAATGTGAATTGTGTGAACCTGATCCTGATGTAACTGAGGTGTAAGAATACTCATATTCTTTTGATACTCATGTTCCATTACTCCCCCTCAAACTAAATTGGCCAGGCTTAGATTGGACCTTTAGTTTGGCACAGAGTCTTACAAATTTTGGACCTGAAAAACCCTTAGTGAGTATATCCGCAGCTTGATCCTCTGTTGAAATATAAGAAATCACTAATGTTTTTGATTGAATAAGCTCTTTGACAAAGTTGCAGTCCACTGCCAGATGCTTCATCCTTGTATGAAGTACTGGATTACTAGTGTAAGATATGGCACTAATGTTATCACACTTTATTGTTGGTACTAATGTGAGTGTTATATGCATTTCCTTTAGCAATTTTAACACACATAGGATCTCTGCAGCAGTATTTGCTATACTCCTGTACTCAGCTTCTGTAGAAGATCTGGAGACTGTATTTTGTCTCTTGCTAGACCAGGAAACTGGATTGTCTCCAATGCAAATTAGATAACCCCATGTGCTCCTTCTTGTTATCTTGTCACCTGCCCAATCTGCATCACTATACCCAGTGATTTCCAATTTCCCTTTTGAGTAATACATTCCATGAGTAGTTGTTCCTTTGAGATATCTTAGTATTCTTTTTGCTTATATTAAATCAATTGTAGTTGGTTCTTGCATAGCCTGACAGACCTTATTCACAGCATAAGATATTTCAGGTCTAGTCCATGTTAAGTATTGCAATGCCCCAACTAGTGACCTGTAACTTGTAGGATCTGTCAGTTTCACCCCTTTTTGCTGTGATATGCTTGATGATGCTGCATGAACTGGAGAGTAACATGGTTTTGCTCCAATCATAGTATGCTTCTCTAGCAGATCTAAGATATACTTTGTTTGTGAAAGAAATAATCCTATGACATTTCTTTGAACCTCCAATCCCAAAAAATAATGCAATGACCCTAAATTCTTTACTGGAAAATGTTGTTGTAGTGTAATCACAAATTCAGTACAGTAAGAACGTGAATTACCTGTGATAAGAATGTCATCAACATAGACCAATATATATGTTGTTATTGGTCCCTTATGTTGAATAAAAAGTGATGCATCAGCTGTTGATAAGATGAAATCATAAGATATAAGAATTTGTTGTAATTTTTCATACCAAGCTCTTGGTGCTTGTTTCAAACCGTAAAGAGATTTGTGTAGTTTGCAAAACATGAGTAGGGACATCCTTGTCTATAAAACCTGGTGGTTGAATCATGTATATGTCTTAAATTATATCTCCATGTAAAAATGCATTACTTACATCCAATTGTGTAATGTGCCAATCATATTGCACTGCAAGTGCCAATAAAACTTTTATTGTGCTAGACTTGGCCACTAGACTAAAGGTTTCTGTGTAGTCCAGTCCCTCTTGTTGATTGTATCCTTTTGCAACTAACCTTGCTTTGTATCTGTCAATTGTCCCATTTGGTTTGTATTTGATCCTAAATACCCATTTGCAACCTATAAGATTCATGTTTGGTTGGCAAGGTACTTTAGACCAAGTTTGTGCATCCTGCAATGCATTATACTCCTCCACCATTGCTTGTATCCATCTTGGATCCTTATTACCCTGACTAAAACATGTTGGTACTTGTTGAACTTGCACTGTTGATAAAGCATGGGGCAAATGATATTTAGTTGTATATGATTTTGGCTTTTTAATTCCTGACTTTCCTCTAGTTTGCATTTGATTTTTATTTGCTGTTATTGGTGATGATACTTGGATTTCTTGTTGCTGAATGACTGGCATTGTACTTGCAGAACTAATATTTGTTTTTGGAGATGTTATAGAGGATATATTAGGCTGATAAGTTTGTGTTTTCTTTAAGGGAAAAATGGACTCCATGAATGTGACATGTCTGGAGGTGTATATCCTTCCAGTAGTTGGATCCAGACATTGGTAACCCTTTTGTACTGCACAATATCCTATAAAAATGCACTGTTTGCTTTTTGGAGATAACTTTGAATTTGTATATGGCTTTAACCAGGGGAAACAAAGTGAACCAAACACTCTCAGTAAATTGTAACCTGGAGTTTGCTTAAACAACTTTTCATATGGTGAAACATACTGTAATGACTTTGATGGTAATCTATTTATTGTAAAGTTTGCTGTAGAAAAGGCTTGATACCAGTACACAACATTTAAACTTGATTGCAGTAGAAAAGTTCTTCCAATTTCCACAATATGTCTGTGCTTTGCTTCTGCCACACCATTCTGCTCTGGTGTGTGTGGGCATGACAGTTCATGCCTTATTCCATTCTGAACTAAAAAATGCTTTAGTTGCTGATGTAGAAATTCCCCTCCACCATCTGTCCTGATTGTCTTTATTTTGCAGCCTAACTTGTTTTCAATATAGTTTTTGAACTCATATAGGATAGACTTGAATTCTGATTTATCAAACAAAGGATATAGCCAACTGAATTTTGTGTAGTCATCCACAATAACAACATAGTATCTATATCCAATAACAGATATCACTGGACTAGGACCCCAAAGATCCATATGAAGTAATTCTAGAGGTGATTTACTTTTATGTGTTGATGATTGAAATGGTAGTTTATGAGACCTTCCTAGTTGACAGTCTACACAGGATAATGGATTTTGTGAAATACCAGGAAGAGATAGTCTTTTGAACAAGAGTTTTAATATTTTGTGGGAAGGATGTGCAAGTCTTTTATGCCACACCTCTGGAGATATTGAAGAACTGACAGCTGCATTAGCCTTTATTGAAGATTGATTGAGAAATTGAATGGGATATAATCCATTATTGTTAGGGCCTTGAAATAATGTCTTCCCAGTTTTCAGATCCTTGACAAAGAAACCAACATGAGTGAATGTTAAAGAACAATCATTATCTTTGGTGAATTTGTGCACAGATAGTAAATTTTGTGTTGCACTAGGAACTATTAGGACATTTCTGAATGTGAATATGTGATTGTTTCTTGATTTAAAAGATGATCCTGAGTGAGAAATAAACATACCTTCTCCACTTGCTGTTTGTACCTTTTCATTTCCATTATAAACTGTAGAACATTGAACTTCATTTCTATTTGGTGTTATGTGGTTTGTTGCACCAGTATCTCCAAACCATGGTTGTGTTTCCTGAAATCTTGTTGTTGCTAGATGAGCAGAAGAGTTTTTGTATGTATTTGCATTAGAATAGCCAGTATTTAGTCTGTCTCTGCAAGTGATCGCAGTGTGGCCTTCTTTTTCACAAATTTGACAAATTACAGCTGCTTGTGATGAATTACTGTAATCATTGAAATATCTTGGAGCATACTTGTATCCTCTATCATTATTGAAATTTCTTCTTGCATTATTGTTATGTCCAGATTTTTTCCAGTGTTGTTGATAATTGGAACTTCCTCTCCCATATTGTTGCTGTTGGAATGAGTTAAATCTTGGATTATTGTTTCTATAAACTTGTTTTGATTGATTGGATTGTGCAAGAAAAGCTTGATTTGAAGTAGTAACTAATTGCTCAGAGTGTCTTTGACTGATTACTATTTTCTCACTTAGCAGATTATTGTGTAACTTTATACTAGACACTGGTGGAAATCTATGTCTCATTGATGTTGCAAAAGGAATATAATCAGGATGTAGAGCAGATAGAGTTACAACTACCAATTCCTTATCTGAAACATGCTCTCCTGCTGCTGCTAATTGATTTGCTAGACTTTTAATTTCATCAACTAAGTTGGAGACTGTTCTATTACCTTGTTTAATAGCAAGAAGTTTTGTTCTCAGTTGTATTGAGTGTGTTGAAGAAGATCTTGAAAATCTTTTTTCTATATTTGTCCACAGATTGTAAGTTGTTGTTGCAGTTGCAAAATATGCTATTACTTCATCTGAAATTGTACTGTTTATCCAAAGGATTATTGTAGAATCCTCATCAATCCAATCTACATACAATGATTCTCTATTCCATTATTTTGATTTCTTTGATTTGTATACCTCTCAGGACATGGAAAGGATCCATCCAAATATCTCATTATCTTGAACTTTCTAATGACTTGAAGCATCAGATGTTTCCATGTTACATAGTTATCTTCCTTGAGCTTTAATGTGACAAAATTTGTGAGTTGATTGAGAGGTATCTTTGCTATTGACGTTAATGTTGGATTTTCCATTCTTGATGGAAATTCACAGATCATAAAAAAAAATTGATTTCAAAGAAAATGATAGAAGTTGAGAGATACTGTTTTTGCTACTGCGATTGCAGATTTTGAAAGATTTGAGATCAAACTTGCTCTGATACCATAGTAGAGATTAGAGAGGTACCAATCTATTAAAAACAGAGGGACAAAATGATTCAAGAACAATGAACCTTTATTGATCAGAGTTTCACAGAAAATAGTACGAAACCTCACATTCTACACAGACAGCCTTTTATAGGCTTTTTCAACGTCTACTTATCGTACACAACAGCTCATTAAATGCTATTACAGATGGATATGCTAACATAAGCTGATGACAGTTATTCTTTGCTATTACACGCCTAACAGACTGTGAATTGTGTGAAACTGAACCTGATGTAACTGAAGTGTAAGAATACTCATATTCTTTTGATACTCATGTTCCATTAATAGTTATACTTTGGAAGAAATATAAAAACCAGTATACTCAAATTATTCAAAAAAGAGAATTCAGTATGATGAATTCCATCTATGCCAAAGACCTAGAATTTGATTTCCGTCCAAATTTTCAACCTATATATTTTTCATGCCAAACATCAAGTATTGGGCTGGAGGTAGTTGGATTTCTAGGTAGTTCGAACTGCTTAGAAATTGAATCCTGATGGTGCCAAACGAAGCCTTAGTAAAAGGACAATTAATAAACATATATATTTTATCTTCTGGAAAGTTACTGTTGCAGAGTGATGAATAATGAAAGATGAGAAGAAAGGCACACAGAGAAATTAAGCTTTCTTATTAAAGAATGAAATAATTTACAGAAGCTTTTATATAACAGATTCAGTACACAATACGTGTCTTGTAACTACCAAAGCTAACAGACCACGTGAAGGTAATGCAGAGTACATATTGACGTGAAAAGGACTTGTCAATGAAGAGAAAACAGACTGGCAGAAGCACATGTGACAGCAATGCATGCGCAATACAGCTAGCGTTCTTTATAAGTTATCATCCCCCTCAAACTGATGGGTGAAGAAACAACCTTCAGTTTGCTGCGTAATGAAACAAATCGAGAGCCTGGGAGACTCTTAGTGAAAATGTCGGCTAACTGTTCTTGAGTGGGTACAAAAAAGACATCCAGTTATCTAGCTTAAACCATCTCCCTTACAACGTGATAATCTAGATGAACATGTTTCATCCGCGAATGTTGAACTGGATTTGATGCTAAGATGATCGAACTTATGTTATCATAACCTACTTGAGGGATTCCTGTTAAATTGAAATGGAGATCCTGAAGCAAAAAACAGAGCCAAACAATCTTAGCAGCCGTGTGGGCTAATGTTCAATATTCTTCCTCAGTACTAAAACGAGCAACTGTGGATTGTTTCTTACTAGACTATGAAACAATGTTAGAGCCCAGATATATACAGTATCCACCAGTTGATCGGCGATCATCAATGCAACCGGCCCAATCCGCATCAGAATAACCGATAAGAGATGTTGTACCCCTTGTAAACAGAAGACCATGAGTTAGAGTACCTTTTAAGTATCTTAGGATTCGCTTGGCTGCCTCAAGATGAGAAGTTCTGGGTTGGTGCATGAACTGACATACTAAGTTTACTGCATGTGATATATCTGGACGCGTCCATGTAATGTATTGTAAAGCCCCTACCAAAGACCTATACTCGGTTGGGTTGGATAATAAGGCCCCCGAATCCTTACTTAGTGATGAAGATGTGGCTAGTGGAGTTTGACATGGCTTGCATCCATCCATTTGATGTTTAAAAGTAAGTCCACATCATACTTAGCTTGGCCAAGAAATAGTGAGCCCTCATTCCTTTTAACCTCCAGGCCCAGAAAGAAATGCAAATCACCCAAGTCGTTGATAGGAAAAAAGACTTGTAATTGTTGAATGACCCACTTAAGATGATCCACCGAGCTTCCAGTTAATAAAATGTCATCCACATAGACTAAAGCAATAGTCAGAGATGAAACCTTATGATGAACAAATAGAGAAGAGTCAGCCTTTGATTGGACAAAGTTCAGCTGTAAGAGGCTTGTACTTAGTTTTTCATACCAGGCCCTGGGCGCCTGCTTAAGCCCATAAATAGCTTTGTGTAGTAGACACACAGCAATTGGCCTGGTTGCATCAACAAAGCCTGGAGGCTGGGCCATATAGACTTCTTCTTTTAGATCACCATGTAGAAACGCATTGGATACATCTAATTGATGGATTTTCCAATTGAATTGAACAGACATAGATAATATCACTCTTATAGTTGTTGGTTTTGCCACTGGGATGAATGTCTCTTCATAATCCAAGCCCGGTTTTTGATGAAACCCCTTAGTCACTAATCGAGCTTTATGTATAGTTATTGTCCCATCAGAATTGTACTTAATACGAAACACCCATTTGCATCCCACTAAGTTAGTCACGCCAGCTGAGTCCACTAAGGACCAAGTTCCCGCGTCCATAAGAGCGTTGTACTCATTTGTTGTAGCCATTTTCCAGACAGCCGATTTGTGGGATGAAGTTATACAAGTTGGTACTGGGCCTGATGATGTGTTAAGTAAGGCCAAACTGATTGGATACCTGGATGACAAATACATCTTGGGTTTACTTATGCCAGCCTTTCCTCTTGTCAACATCCTGTGCTTGTTGTTAACAGAGACTAGTTGAGCTGGTGAGGAGTCTCTTAGAAGTTGTGGCATAGTGTCAGGCATAGGGTCAGGCACAATAGCAGGTATATTTGTCAGGCAGAGCAGCAGGCATGTGTGCACAGAAGAAGAAGAATGAGTGGATGTTGGCTCATGACTGTTAGATGAGAGCAATAATTTATATGGAAAAGCAGTCTCATCAAATGAGATATGTCTTGAGATATAAACATCTCCAGTAGTAGGATCTAGGCATCTGTAGCCTTTGTGCTGCAAACTATAACCAATGAACACACACCTTTTACTTCTTTGTTGCAACTTATTGTGTGTATATGGATTTTACCAAGGATAGCATGCACAACCAAACACCTTTAGAAATGTGTAATCAGGGGATTTCCAAATAATTTCTGATATGGAGATAAGTATTCAATTGACCTTATTGGTAACCTATTGGTAAGAAAATTGGATGTAGAAAGAGCTTCAACCCAGTAAGATGTTGGTAAATTTGACTATGACAGCAGAGTTCTTGTTATGTCTAGTAGATGTCTATGTTTGACCTCAGCAACTCCATTTTGTTCTGGAGTGTGAGGACAGGATAGCTGATGGGATATTCCTTTTGTGTCACAGAAAGCCTTAAGGAAGTGATTAAGAAACTCCCATCCATTGTCAGTCCTTATTGTCACAACAGGAGTATAAAGAAGCTTTTTTATTCTAGTCACAAAAGAGACAAAAGCATGCTTAAATTCTGATTTTGAAGTCAAAGGCAAAATCCAGCAATATTTTGTACATTCATCAATCACATTTGCATAGTACAGGTATCCAGAAGGAGAGGCTACATGACAAGGACCCCAAAGGTTAATGTGCAACAATTATAGAGGTTTGTGAACTAATGAATGTGACAACTGAAAAGGAAGTTTGTGACTCCTAGAGAGTTTACAATCTATACATGAAAATGGTTTTTGTAATGGATTTTGTAGATGCAATAAGGAACACAACCTTTGCATTGTTTGGAATGATGGATGTCCAAACCTCCTATGAAGGATGAGGTTGTCTGTTATTGTAGTTGCTAAAGCTTTAGGTGTATGATGAGGATGAGAAAATGAGATTGGGTAGAGTCCATGCCTATGTGGCCCTTGGAAAAGAAGTTTCCCAGAGAGCTTGTCATTCACAATGAAACCATTAGAATCAAGTGCTAAAGAACAATGATTGTCAGTAGTGAATTTGTGTATGGACAATAGATTGTGAGAGGCTTTAGGCACAATTAGAACATCAGTAAGACTAAAATTATGGCCATTAACAATCTTACTAGAATGACCTTGATGAGTTATCTGCATACCTTCTCCATTTGCTGTTTGAATTGTTTCTGAGCCATCATAAGTGGTAGACTCTTGTAAGACTTTACTGGTGGGTGCAATGTGGTGAGTAGCACCAGTGTCTGCTAGCCATTCCTCTTCATCAAAAATATCAGCTGCAGCAAGCATAGCACTAAGATTAGTAGGAGGTGCTCTGCCTTGATAGGTGAAGTTGAGCCTTTGAGTGCATGTAGTGGCAATATGTCCTTCATTATTGCAGATTTGGCAGATTGGTTTTTCATTTTGGTATGTACCCCTTCCAACATTCTGTCTCTGAAAACTAGCAGGATTTGGATATATTTTTCCTTGATAAGAGCTTCTATTATTATTCCTTTGATAACTTCTAGAGTTGTAGTTGGCATTTCTTGCATTTCCTCTTCCATAGTTTGCAAGAAATGTTTTACCACTATGATCTTCTTTTTGATGTTTTGCTCTCTCTTGGATGACTGTTTCTTCACTCTGCAAGTTGTTGTGAAGTTCTATGCAAGAGACAGGAGGATTCATATGGCGCATAGAAGTAGCAAATGGAATATATTCATCATTGAGAGCTTTAAGAGTAATTACCACTAACTCTTTATCAGATATAATCTCACCAGCAGCATCCAAATGTTTGATTTCATTAATAAAAGTAGAAATAGTTTTGGTACCTTGGGTAATAGACAACAGTTTTGTTCTTAATTTGATTGAGTGAGTAGAAGAAGCTCTACCAAATCTCTCATCTATATCACTCCATATAGCAGCAGAAGTACTTGATTTTGAGAAGTAAGGAATGACTGAATCAGAAATAGTGGAGTTGATCCATATTGTGATGGTGGGATCCTCATCCACCCAATCAGTGTAAAATGGATTCTCAATTCCATTTTGCTGATTTCTAGTATTTGTGTATTGAGTTGGACATGCAAATGAACCATCTAAAAATTTCTTCAGCTTGTATTTTTGGATGATCGGATTCAGCAAGTTCTTTCATGTTAAGTAGTTATCCTCCTTCAATTTGAGATGCACAAAGTTTGTTAGTTGATTCAATGGTACTTTAAAGAGTAAGTTGGAGGTTGGATTCTCCATTGATGATGAAGATGGGAATGTTTCAATCATGGATTTAAAGAAAGAATTGATTGTATCAATAAACAAAGATTTAATCAAGAGAGATTTGATTTAGAAATGGTGATTTAATTAAGAAACAGAAATTTGATGAAAGCTTAAGGATGATTGTAGTCAGAAAGAAATTTGAATCATAAAAATTTTTGATAGTTTCTGTGGAGAAAGTTAAGACTAGAATAACTCCATTGATGGAGATCAAGAAAGCTTGGATCGAGCAACTCGCTCTGATACCATGATGAATAATGAGATATGAGAAGAAATGCACAGAGAGAAATTAAGATTTCTTATTAAATAATAAAATGATTTACAGAAGCTTTTATATAATAGGTTCAGTACACAATACATGTCTTGTAACTACCAAAGCTAACAGACCACGTGAAGGTAATGCAGAGTACATAATGACGTGAATAGGACTTGTCACTGAAGAGAAAACAGACTGGCAGAAGCACATGTGACAGTAATGCATGCGCAATACAGCTGGCATCCTTTATCTGTTATCACAGAGTTTACCAAAAGGGTTAACATTCTGACTAAATTGAGAGCTCATTTTTCCGCAAGTGGTAGGGCTTTAGAATCAAGTTTTCAGTAGAAAATGGTTAATTGTTGGCATGATATTCAGGTTCCAAATGAGTTTCCAGAATTTGGATTTATCCTTGTTACAGGAATAGTTTGCTAGAGACACATAAACAGATTTAATTGTGACTTCTCCCATAGGTAGATTCCCACCTGATTTTATCATTATCATCGAAGTTTGGAGTTATTGATCTAATTGTATTATGCAGTGCATCATCAAAGTATTTTTGAATAATGTTTATATTCCAGTTTCCATTTACATCCAAGAGTGAGTAACAATAGTAGGGATGTCATTATCAACCAAGATAGGAACCAAATGGATAGTTTGATTTGGAAGCCAAAAGTCTGACCAGATGTTTATGTCGGAGCCATTGTTTACTTGCCAAGTAAGATGAAATGATAACAATTAAATACTTGTCCAGATCCAAGAATTATTGTATTTTGTTTCAGGTTTTGTTAATGTATGTATGGGGAAGAGGTTAAGGTAACATTAAATGGACATTTTTATCTTTGAATACACATTGGTCAGTATTAATGATATTGATTTAATAAATATTTTAAGGGTTTCATTTATACCCTTGTATTTGAATTTGTGTAAGTATTAAATAATTAGATAGTTTTATTTATTTAAAAAGATACTAGTGTAGAGATTTGAATCTAGGACATCAGATTTTTAGAAGAGTCCCCTAGCCATCTTATCCAACTAGGTATTTGCTAAATTGTTATAAAGTTAAATATATATATTTTTATTATTATTTCTTTTTTGCAAAAATGTTGAATTCATATATAAAAAAAAGTACGTTCTAAAAAAATATATTTTTCCCCACTCTTCCCTTTTCTCATAAAATAAAAAACATTAATCAATTTGTTTGCTCAGATGTAGTTCCAAATGGACTAGATCTGAGAAAAGATTTTAGGTTTTTTTTTGGACAATCGACATATTTTAATTCATCCAAATCAAAATAGTGATTACATGTTTACTTACAAGAATAAAAACAATATTGAAATACAAGAAAATCAAAATCCTAATAAAATTTAAGATATCAATCGAACTCGGATGCCCTAAATCGCTTGGGTATGGATTCAAAGCAATGTCGTGTTGAATCGTCAATATTTTTGAATTGAGAATAAAAAGCCACAAACCAGTCATCATAGTTTGAAAAAACCGTCCTACAACGATAAAGAAAAATTACCCCAATACAACAAAGAAATATATCGAAAGACACCAAAAAAAAATTAAAAACATCTTATTCAAATAAATATAAAATAAAATCTAAAAGAATTTTCTCAAATTTGGTCCAAAAGTACCGAATATTTGAGCAAGAAAGATGTGACGGCTATAAGGTTTTTTCAGGAAGACGAGAGAAAAGAGAAAAGAGAACGAAACTTACCTAACTTTTGAATTTTAATTATAAGATTTCTTTTATTGGTAATTTTTCTCTAAATTTTAAGATTTAAGATTATTTTTACTGTCTGCACTTTTCAAGTACACAGGCAATCTCCGATCAATTAATTAACAAAAAATAAAATAAAGTAGAGGCTCATTATCAAAAAAGTAAAAGGAAAACCCAAATTAAATAAGATGCGAAGTTGAAGGTATCATCATCAAAAGACCATAAAATTATATTTTCCTTTACCTCCATAATTTATTCTACTGAAGTCTTTGGTCATCCCTCCAAAGGTTCTGCAGTTGTTTATTTCCAAAAAATCTAAGTAATTGCATACGGTAGTAAGTTCAATATTCTTTTATTCCTTTGTTAATTGTGAATGCATATATTTTTTACCTTGAATTTTTATATTTTGTGGTTTTTAAATCGCGAACCGAATCGTGAATCATTTTTTATTTTTAAGAATCGAATCGATGGTAAATCTCTAAATAAACATATACATATTGGAGATGTGGCCTAATAAGTTTTAATGTATGTTATTAGTACTATAGATATGAAAAATGAAGAATACATAACACAAATATGTGCCCAAATAATGATTGGGCACTAAGTTAGGTGGGCTCATGGGACTTGAGTTCAAATCTTGTCCTCTCCAAAATTTTATGTTAATAAAATACAATTAGAAAGTACAGATTCAGACTTGTATGACTCGTGAATCGGTATAAATCGCATGAGCCAAAAGGTGAATCGTAAGATTCACAGTACATTCGATCCATAGTTGTGATTCGTATCGTTTGGTAAAATTTTAAAGGGAATCTTACGAGTCGAATTGTGAATCATAAGATTCTAAAAACTATGTGTGAGTCTTTATAAAAACAAAGAAATATGTGATCTTCATTTTCAAAATATATTAGTGGTTTAGGGTGAAAAAAAATGTACTGCAGAGTGGTACTTTCAAGTAGGTTCGAGAGATAAAGCTCGAACAGGATGATCCTAAACCAAGAAATGGCCGTTCAAGTCCTGCTTCGATTACAAAAATGGAAAAGATTTGGGTAGGTCTTAGGGGAAAAAAGCAAAGAAGGTTGAGAAAATCATTGGTGTGAAGAAGAATGGATTCTCCGTAGAGGAATCGCTAATTATATGAGTTTTGGTTTCTTCAGACTGATTATGTGATTGTGTGTTTCTGTCTTGTTTCGAATAGATGCGAATCATCTATTTATAGTTTAAAGAAGACACACTGATATTCTCGTAATTCGTGGAAGTTAGGGAAAGGTAGAGAAGTGATGATGATGGAGATTGTAGTGGGGTGGTTCTCGAAAAGTAGGGAAGACCTGTCTGACCACTACTCCTCATCCTCTCAACTGCTTTGTAACCGCCCACTTCTTGTTATCTTCTTGTTCGTGGAGGTTGTGTAACCACCCACGATGTCGTAGACCGCCAGACCAATACACCAATGAGACTCCCTTTATTTTGTATTTGATATCTCGTGAAAAATAGTGGAGTCATAGGCCACTATGGTTTTGATTAAGTCAAGTCAAGTCAAATGACTTGCTAAGTCAGTGAGATAAGTTGTGTGACTCACTGGACTGACAGTCAGACTGATTAGTGTCGAGTCTAGGAAGTTTAGTGACCATGTACTTCATTGAAAGTAATGTGGCATATTAATGGCTAAGTATTAGCTTAAAAACGACTTATTGTAAGTTTGGGAGGCATTTGAGGCCAAATGTTGTAGAGGGCTCCTCGAGCAAGGAGACCTGTTGAAATTCATATAAGACTCAATGTAGGATCTTTATTGAGAAGAAAGGCATATTTCTGAGGGAAGTGGTTAGCAAAACTAGCACTAGCTACTTAGCGCAAATAAGAAGGTGATAACTCTTTCAACATAAAAAGGCTAATGTGATAACGTCTCAGGTATAAGACCATTATACATAACTTCTAGTAAATATCGATTGTACTAAGGCTAGGAAGCTAGTACCAAGAAAGTTCGGAGTTAGCATTTCAATTATATAGTTAGCACTAAGGCTTTAACATAAGTGTACTCGTGGCGAAGTTGCTAAGAATGGCTAAGGACGCGCTAGCCCTATAAACGCATTGGATTTTGCTAGGAACGCATTAGAGCTAGGGCAGGGGCGTCATGGAGCTAAGGGCGTCAACACCAAGGGCCAAGGGCGTCATCGCCAAGACCCAACGGCGTCAGCACCAAGAGCTAAGGGCGTCATCCAAGGGAGGTAAGGCAAGGAGCAAGGGCGTCAGCCAGCAAGGGCGTTATCCAGCAAGGGTGTCACGGCCTACCAGAGGCGCACATGACTTCGTGCTAGAAATTCAAGGGATCCAAGGATCTAGAGGAGTATTGACCTAAGCCATTGCTCGAGGGTGCATCGGGCTAGAACTAGCCAAGTAAGATAGCGCATTTGGCGCTAGAATTTAGGGTTAGCACTTTGGTGTTAGGATTTAGGTGCCAAGGTGATGATACGTTGGCTAGGGCCTTATTAGGCTAAAATATGCTAGCTAAGACCATTTTAGGTTATTTAGCACTTCTCAGGCGTCAGGGTTTAGCGCCAGGAAAGTTAGCGCTTATGTGGATAATATGTGCCAAAGCGGTGCTAAGTCAAATTGCTAGTGCTAACTTGGAACTGATAAAAGATAAGGCTAGGGTTAGCCTAGATGAGAGATTCAATGCGTCTTTTATGGCATTGCTTCTTGATTGTGGCGCGTCCGAGAGGATTGGCGCATTATTTGTGGTTTATATTTAAGCAAAATGCTATGATAACACATTTAAGCTCAGAAGAGCAATTTGAGACGAGTTTGTTGTGAACGAAGCATTAAGCTAAAGTGTTATTTTGGGGTTTAAGCATTAGTTATTACCGAATTTGATGCACACTCGAGACAAGTTCAAGGAATTCAACCGTGGAATTTTATGCGACTTGAGACTAGTTCGATATAGCATAAATATTGTGAGTATTGAGGGGGATATGAGGGCAGTTTAGAATGTTTATAGTTGTTTAGAGAAGACTCAAGTTTGCTCTACACTAGTGAGTAATACATCTAGAATCTTGAGACTTAGAGATTATAGACTAAATTGTTAGCGTGGAATGCCTGTAACCCTTTTGTAGAGACTGTGTCCTCAATTCGCCTGCAGAGTATAAGGAGGAATACAATATTTTGTGTTTTGAGGTGAAGTCAGAAGTATGCGCACAAGTATGTGCGGATATTTCTATGTTCATGCAACTAGGCAGAAGGGTGATTTTATAATTTTAACCCTTTTCAAAACTCATCATCTACATTAAGTCCTTTGCTTAGTGAGGAAAAATAATGTTACACAGTAAGCAATAGATGGTGATAATATAATTATAATGATTATATACGCATAATTTAAATTTTAAGAGTAGAAGAAGGTATACTTAGCTTCTGGTTTCCAAGTACTGGGATAAGTGCCCCTTAGAGTGATTCTTGGATGTGATTAGTAGATGCCCACGTTCTTGCATGGAATTTCTAATTCATGAGCCAAGGGAAGTGTAGTTGGGTTTAACTTCTGATTCAGTCATGTTGATTGAACACCTAACAGCAGGGTCATGGAGAGTACGCCTATGAGGATCCCCATTGGTCAGGAAGAAACTTGGTTGACTCTGTCTTACCCGAGATTGAGATATGTTCCCCTTAGCATGAACCTTGACTGGGAATAGTAGGCGCCCTCGTTCTTGTCAGAAATGCCATCTTGTCATGAACAAAAGTGGGGATATGGTCGGCGTTTTTCTCTCTTTCTTTCTGAAACAGGTCCGGCTCATCTCAAAATAGAGGATCAGATCATCTGGATCGATTCTTCATATATGTGTCCAGCAAGAAATATTGTTAGCTTTGTCTCCTCCAGGCAATGTCTTTGTTGCATAGTTAAGCCTTACATTTAAACTCCCTTATAAGCAAGTAGTTGGTTTCAGTGCGTGCTTAGATTTTGAGCATGCAACAATTAAATGCTAGTGATAGCATCAGCAGAGCAATTAAATTCTGAGCGTGCTTACATAAGTGTACTCGTGGCCAAGTCGCTAAGAATGGTTAAGGACTCGCTAGCCCTAGAGGCACATTGGATTTTGTTAGGAACACATTGGAGCTAGGGCAGGGGCGTCATGGAGCTAAGGGTGTCAGCACCAAGGGCCAAGGGATTTAGCGCCAATGGCGTCAGCGCCAGGAGCAAAGAGCGTCAGCACCAACGGCCAATGGCGTCATCCAAGGGAGGTAAGGCAAGGAGCAAGAACGTCATCCAGCAAGGGCGTCAGCCAGGCAGCAAGGGCGTCACGGCCTATCATAGGTGCACATGACTTTGTGCTAAAAACTCAAGGGCGCCAAGGAGCTAGAGGCGTATTGACCTTAGCCGTTGCTCGAGGGTGCATCAGGCTAGAACTAGCCAAGTAAGATAGAGCATTTGGCGCTAGAATTTAGTGTTAGCACTTTGGTGGTAGGGTTTAGGTGCCAAGGTGATGATACGTTGGATAGGGCCTTATTAGGCTAAAGTATGATAGCTAAGACCATTTTAGGTTATTTAGCACTTCTCAGGCGTCAGGGTTTAGCGCCAGGAAAGTTAGCGCTTATGTGGCTAATAGGTGCCAAAGCGGTGCTAAGTCAAATTGCTAGTGCTAACTTGGAACTGATAAAAGAGAAGGCTAGGGTTAGCCTAGATGAGTGGAATTGCTTCTTGATTGTGGCGCATCCGAGAGGAGTGGCGCATTATTTGTGGCTTATATTTAAGCAAAGTGCTATGATAGCACATTTAAGCTCAGATGAGCAATTTAAGACGAGTTTGTTACGAACGGGGCGTTAAGCTAAAGTGTTGTTTTGGGGTTGAAGCATTTAGTTATTCCTGAATTTAATACACACTCGAGACAAGTTCAAGGAACTAAACCGTGGAATTTTATGCGACTTGAGACTAGTTCGATATAGCATAAATATTGTGAGTATTGAGGGGGCTATGAGGCCAGTTTAGAATGTTTATAGTTGTTTAGAGAAGACTCAAGTTTTCTCTACACTAGTGAGTAATACATCTAGGAGCTTGAGACTTAGAGGTTATTGACTACATTGTTAGCATGGAATGCCTGTAACCTTTTTGTAGAGATTGTGTCCTCAATTCGCCTGCAAAGTATAAAGAGGAATACAGTATTTTGTGTTTTGAGGTGAAGTCATAAGTATGCGCACAAGTATGTGCGGATATTTCTATGTTCCTACAACTAGGCAGAAGGGTGATTTTACAATTTTAACCCTTGTCAAAAACTCGCCATCTATAATTAGTTATTACTTTTAATATGTTATAGTTTTCTTGGAACCATAATAAGATGGCTAACAGTAAGTAAGGTATACTTGAATTTTAATTTCTAACCACAGTAGTGATGTACATATATCGTATACATGAATTAATGCAAACCAAACAAATTACCTAAAAATCGTCCATTGGATCGAACCACAACTAAAATTATAAAAATCATGTAATTGGTTCAGTTAGCTGACTAATTTCTCAATAACCGAAGACCCAATCAAATCAATTTTGGATTTATTTTACTGGCCATAATTTTTTTTTAAGTTTCTGATAATCTATTAATTCTTCAATTTGATTCAAGTCAAAAAATAATAAGCTCTTATAATTCTACAGAAACTCCATTAAATCGATTCCATCAAATGAATTTCAACACCAGTTTCATTCAAATTGAAAAAATATCAATTTTTAAAGCTTCTCAATTCTAGTTGATACAAGAAATCTATACATCAATCTCTTTCAAATTCATCAATAAACACTACCCGAATATAATAATATAGCTTTAATTGAGTCAATTTATGGAGATTCGAGTTTTGATAAAATCTAATGTTTCAATAATCCAATTTGATTGATTTAGATGGACGTAAAATCGGTTTAATCAGTTTGAGTAATTTTTGTCTCAAATAGGTGGGACACTGATTCATGAATCAGTATGATTCTAATGTAGAAATTATGGTTTTAGACGAATTGAGTGATTTTGACGAAGAAATTCATTTTGATTTGATTGATTTAGTAGAAAGCTTCGGACAAATTGAGAACTTGTAGTCAATTTATTTGTGTCAAATTGAAGAAAATTGACAATAAAAATTTATTATAATTTTTATAAGAAATCCATAATTAATTTTATCGCATTGATGAACCGATTGAAGACAAAGAGTATTGTGTCTAACAAATACAAATTTTACATCAATCTAAGGCTTTAACTATTTCTATTAGTAAAGGAAATTTCCAGTCATATGGGCGTTAAGGGGCTGCTAAACATTTCACAATCACTAAAGCCAGACAACTTATTTTATCAGGGCAGCCAATTCATTTATTTAACATAGCAGTCTGTTTCCAAGTCTAAGGTGCCTAAATCCATAGCTGATTTCTTAACCTAAAAATTAGGTTGAGAACATCACAATTCGAGACTCTATTCTTCTCATCATACCAAAACACAACTGAACTCAACGTCAGCAAGCTAGAATCTTGGAGACTGATAAATGAGGAGTTAGGTTGAAGATTTGAGTTCCAGAAACAAAAACAATGAAGAGAATTAGAGATGAGTCTGTGAGTTGATGAAAACAAAGTTGCAGAGAAATGAAGAAGAATTGAAGTGGTGTTGTGTGTATTGCTTGGACTTGAGAAATAAAGCTAGGAAATTCAGAGAAAAGGTTTTCCGTGAATGGGATTCGTTGTTGTTCACATAGAGAAGAGGTTCTGCCATGGCAAAGAGGGTCGTGATTAAGAATGAAGAAGAAAATGGGTTTGGTTAGATTTGAATCTGACAGAGAAATGTTCGAGTTTGGGTAAGGTTCTTAGCAGTGAAGCAGTGATGATGAATCAGTAAAACAATAGAGAAAGAAGATTGAACTCGAGTTTGCTTGTTGAGATGGGAACAATTTCAGAGAATTGAGTTCGAGAGTTAGAGAAACAACAGAGAAGATTTATAGGAATGGTTTTTGGTGTTTTATGAATTGTGAATGAATGAGTATAAATGTTGCAGGAAAGAGAAGAGAAGATGTTGTTAAGGGATGAATGAATTAGGCCTGAAATTATGTGATTATTGTGTGTGAATTGAAATGGGTTATTTATGAATTCCAGTTTGCAGGATAGGAATTAAGTTGTGGAGCTTCAATATGCAGCCATTACCCAACTCTCAACAGTTTGCAATACGCATATAAACTGTTTGAGAAATTTCATGAGCCACCAGTTCTACACCAAGATCTTTCTGCCAGTTAACCATGAGCTGTGTGGGAAGGGCAAGGAACGTGTATCACGGGGTTGGATGGATTTTGAGTATTTGACACATAAATATGACACGGTCAAAGTGACACAGCCACGTGGCGCAAAAAGATAAAAAAGTCAAGACTCCCCACTCAACTGAAAACGGACGGGTCGTGTTTAGTTGGGTTCAAAAACCCTTCTTTTTTTTGCGGATTTTTCTTTTCTTTTCTTTCATCTCCTCATTTTCATCTGAGACCATTTGGTTTTCTTTTCTTTCATTTCCTCATTTTCATCTGAGACCATTTGGTTATCAATCATAACATAGATCATCACAGTACCATCAACAATGATCAACGATCATCATCAACACCATTTTCTCAAACCATTTCCATGTTTCTGTTCATCTAAGATCGAACTGCCAACAACCTCTTCTCTCTCGAGTTATCAACTACCAGCAAGTTCTACTCCTCCAACAACAACAGTGGATTTTAGGGTTTCATTTGGTTATATGGGGGATTTCTGGCATGGATTGAAGTTGGGTATTTATGTAATTGGTTTTTGTATGAAGTTCAGATTGGGTCTGATTAGCAGTGGATTTGGGGATTTCTAGAAGTGGATTGAAATAAGGGTTTACAACAATTAAAGATGAATTTGGGGTTTTCCTGAGTTGATTCCGATTTCACAACAAGGAAGTGGATATGCTCTTTTGGTTTTGGGGATTTAAATGAATGAATGATCGAATGGTTTAATGACAGTGAAGAATTGATGTTTGTTTGGTCTGAAAATGGGTGAGATGAATCTGAATTTGGTGAAATTGATTCAACGGGTCAATTGGTCAAATCTGAGATGGGGTAATTTGATGATTCTGTTCGATTAAGATAGATTATGATTGTTGTTCTAAATGGAGATGAAATTGGATTATGATTGTTGTTCTAAATGGAGATGAAATTGGTGGTTGCTAGCTGCAAAGAAGGATAAGAAGAATGTTGCCATGGATGGTTTTAGTCGAGAGTACTAGTGAGAATTGTTAGGGCTGCACAACGGGCGGGCGGGTCGGTTTTAGGGTAAAACCAACTACCAACCCGTCCACAGGCGGGTTTTGATAATCAAAACCGTATACCAACTCGTCCTCAGGCGGGTCCGGTCGGTTTCAACCCGCGACGGGTCGGGCGGGTTCGGTTTTTGAGTGGGTTAACCCGTGCAGACAACAAAAAATAACAAAACAACCACTAAAAAAAGAAAAAAAACATAAAAAAAAACAGTATTATAAAATTAAGACAACAACAACAAAAACAAACAATATTACCATGAGTAACTCTCATACAATGAAGTTCAAACTGACATTAAAAAAACACATACAAAGTCACTTAAGTTAAAATGGAATTCAAAACAGATAGGATCAAAGTTCAAAGCTGCACTCCCGGATATGTATGATTGAGTCACTTAAATACCCCTCCCTTTATCAATCATAGCTCAAGGATCAAAGATCTCTGTCATGGGACCCAATAACTCTGCAAGAACCGGAAATAAAAGGTATGTCAACAAATATGCAAACGATTGAAGAACAAAAAAGCAGAACATAATTTTTTTTCATACCTTCCTCAATGCTGAAGCTATTATCCGGTTCATAGTCACATAGAAAATCAAGAGCAATGGGCTTTTCCAACTAGCTTTGCGTACAGAGCAATGCCTCAACTGTCCTAGGAGATAAAGAGCTTCTCCATGGACTAAGCACACGCTTTCCTTTACTAAAAGCTGATTCAGACGCAACTGAAGACACGGGTATAGCTAGTTTATCCTTCGCCATGTGTGAGAAATCTTATACTTTTTACTATTGGCTTTCCACCAAGCCAATATGTCAAAATTGGGATCACTTGATACACAATCATCCATCAAATACCTATCTAGCTCTGAGTTCACCTCAACAGATGGGTTTTTCTTATGCCTTTTCGCCCTTGACTCAAGTATAGCCTCAATTGAATCATCTACACCAACTGTAGTGTCATTCATACTACCAGTACACCCAATAGTTGACCCATCCTCAATAATTGAATAAACAAACTTATATTCTTCAAAGAGTCTCACAAGTTTCTTGTTTCACAGTTATCATAGTACTATTAATCTTGTCATAATTTTTCTCATACAAGCATACACAAACTCTAATCCACTTTCTTTCGATCTTGGATCAAGCACCCGGGCAAAAAACATGGCAGAATTCATATCTTCATACCTATCCCAATACTTATTGTACTTTCTAAACATGAGAGCACCATGCGTGTAATGTAAGAATCTTGTGTTCGATAATCTCTAAAAGCAACTAATTGTTCATGGATGATTGTCAATTGCCATAAGAAATTATGTGTTGTAACTTGTGATGAAGCACTAAATTTTACGGTGGAATCAAAAAATACCTTCAAACATTTTACAAGACCTCTGGCATACGACCAATCTTCAGGGTATGGAGCATGCTGCTTAGGCTTCTTTTTTTTCTTATTCTGCTTCTTGCCTCTCGCATTAGTATTCTCAATTTCATTATCAGATTCAGAACAAGATTCATAACTAGAAGATAAAACTTCAATGTCATTTGCATTTATTTCAAAAGAGTCAAAACTACGAATATCAGGCAAATCATCAAATTTATCTTCCGGAAAAATATATCTCTTTCGAAATTCTTTATCATCCTTTGCTAACCTATTAAAAGCCCTTTCATACTTCTCTGCAGCATCTAACATAAGATATGTGCTATTCCACCTAGTTTTCACATCTAAGACCAAGCCTTTCTTGCATTCAACCTTTTCTAAAGAAGCATAGTATCTAAATTTAGCCAACCTAGAAGGAGAGCTACAAACATACTTAATCACTGACCTGATCCTCTTAATCGACTTGTTGTATGTAAGTATTGCATCTTTTATAACAAGAGCAAGAACATGGGCATCACATTTTACCTGTTAAGAATGAAAAGCTAAATAATATTAGAAATTGGCAATTTCAAATTGCAGTTGATGAATTATAAATTAAATCATCTATAGAAATTAATAGTCTTACATGCAAGTACGCTGCTCTTTCGACTGCACCTGTCCAACCAACCACAGTTGTCCTCAAGTGATCAATTGCAACGGTATTAGCATTAACATTGTCAAGTGTCACAGCAAAAACATCCTCAAGTTCCCAACTAATCAAACATTTCTCTAACATCCGAACAATTGCTTTACCAGAATGACCCTTCACTAAGCAAAACATTATAATTTTCTTTTTCAACTTCCAATTTTGATCCACATAATGAACTGTAACACAAATGGAGTTAAAATTGTTCGGTGATGTCCATGTGTCAGTTGTGAGTGAAACTCTCTGCTTGCTTGCCTTGAAATACTTCTTCAACATTTCTTTTTCTTCTTTATAGATGGTTAAAAGGTCTCTGTAAATTGTCATACGACCAGGGCATTTGAATCTTGGCTCAAGATCTTGAAGCAAGGCCCTTAAACCTTCTGATTCAACCAGTCTAAATGGCAACTCTTCCTTAAATTATAAATTCTACTAATCTTCTTCTGCATCTATCATAACTATAAAAGGAAGCAACTAGTTTAGAATTTTCACCTGGTTTTTTTTTTCCCTCCCTTGGGGGGGGGGGGGGGAACATGAGACTTTTCTGTTCCTTCTTCTTATCAGGATTCTTAGATCATCTTTCTACATGACCCCTCAAGCTAGAAGTCCCATTCTTAGCCGGTGCAGAGAACTTATTTTTACAATGATTACATTGTGCAGTCTTAGGATCAAGCCTTGTAAAGTCCTTCACCCATACACCAGAAAAGGATCTTGACTTCTTGTTTTCTGCATTTGCAACTGGGGCTACATCTTCGAAACTAGTTTGACATGTAATTTGATTTTCAGGTGCCCCACTAGTAGATTCATTTTGACTTTCAGGTATAGATGCAGGTGTAGTTGATATTTTGCTGGTTACAGATAGAGATTGAGTTCATGAATCACCCATTAAGCCTCCTAAGAAACAGCAAAAAACACCAAACAGGCAAACAACGTCAAAATACAATAACACTTTAAGAATTAATGTAAAAAACAAATCAATCATCATTTCATCATTATTTCACTTCAAGGTCTAAATACGAAGTATAATTTTCAGTTTTAAGCGACGTTACACCTAAAGCAAGCATATCAACATACGATATTGCGGACAAGAACAATCAACATTTCCACCGATAGAATATTCCACACTTCTTAACAAACAACTAATATAACATGTGAAAACCTTTCCCTATCAGGATTCTCCTAATATAGCATGTCTCATAACCTTTCCCTATCAGGATTCTCCTATCAGGATTCTCCTAATATAACATGTCTCATAACCTTTGCCCTAATGGAAGTAGTTAGTTAATCATTCCATTTTTTTTTTTGGTTTTGAATAAGGACAATTGGACAAAGGACTGAGGTGGTAGTGAGGTGTGGCATCAGGAAGATTGTATTTGTAATCCGAGTCATGGGAATATATTAACGGTAGATATGATCAAGTTGTGGCCATTATAAAGCCTATATTAACAAGAAAATTGTGATAAAACCCTAGTTCTTCATTCTAAACCGATACAAGAGAAATTTTTGTTATATGATTGAAGTTGATAATCAACAAATTGGAATGATTAACTAACTACTTCCATCATCAATTTGAAGAACAACATAAAAAACCTCAAATTATAGAATCCTAGAAATGAAACCCAGAAATCCTAATTGATCAATTTGGACAATTTGAATTGATAATCATAAAATTAAAACGAAATACAACAAACCCATGTTTTCAAATCCATTGAATTGAAGATTCCAAATGAGATATGTTTATTGTTGTAGTTCACTAGTTCTTGATGGAGATTTGATGTTGTTGATAAACGAAGGAATGGCAGAGAAGGGCAATAAGTTCCAGTGTAAATTGAATGGGTAGTCTGTTGGAGCAATGGGTTTGGATTGTGAAAAGAGAAGATGAAGCTAATGATGGGTTTTAGTTGAGAAGAATACAGAGATGAAGGTCACGAAGATGTGGGTGTTGACGCTGTTAGTATGGGTTTTTTCAGAGTTGAGTTGAGAAGGTGAATGCTGTTGAGTTGAGTTATGGATTCGAGTGGGAAGAGAAGACTGTTGGCCTGATAATGATGTTGCCGTGAACTGAAATTGGTGGATTGATGAATGTTGAATGGTTTGATTAATATGGGTTTGTCTTGAATTGGTGGATTATTGCAGGGAAGGAGTTGTGAGAAGCTAAAAGTCTTACCTGTTAGAGATTGATTCATTACCTGTTAGTGAAGTAAAAGATTGATTCATTAGAATCATTACCTGGATGATGACTGATGAGATGGCCGATGGCATGGAACCAGAGGATAAGAGGAAGACGTAGAAGAAGTGAAGAACGAAGTAGGGCTGTTGTTGCCTGTTAGAGATTAGGTAATTTCATTAGTTTTTATGGATGGTCAAGATTAATCTCATCAACGGTCCATATTTAACGGTTTAAACGGGCAGGGTCGGGCGGGTTCTATACTAAACCCGTAAACCGACCCGTGGTGACCGGGTTTTGAGTTTTCAAAACCGTATACCAATCCGTAGCGGGCGGGTTCGGTTTTAAAACCCGCAGTTTTAGCGGGTTCGGGCGGGTGCGGTTTTTCGGGTCGGTTCCTGTGCAGCCCTAAGAATTGTTGATGCTATTGTCGAATCGAAGAGAAATGAACTCAGGGAGATGTTGTTGGTTGAGCACTGATGGTGATTATTCGTCTTGTTCTTGAGTTCATATCAATACAAAGTAGAGGAAAAAGTCAGGGAGAAGCTGAAATGGAGAATCAATTACTATTGTTATGGGTTTGTGTTGTGATTTGAATTATTGTATGGATGAATGAAATTGCAGGGAAGGATCAAATCAAAATGGCTTGAATATGGCCTGGAATTTCCAGAAATAAATGGGACTCTGCTGAAGAACCCAACAGTGAGAGAAATTGAGTTTCTATAATTCTTAATGCATCATCTCTTTTTCTTTCATATTTCTTGCGGATTGTTAAAGACATGATCTAAGTGGGTATCTACGGATTCGACTGGTTACCTTTGAAGAAGATAATACTTTGAACTCAGAAGAAAAGGAGGAGATGAAAGAAATCTAAAAGAAAACAAAACAAAAGCAAAATCCGCAAAAAAAAAAGAGTTTTTGAACCCGATTAAACACGACCCGTCCGTTTTCAGTTGAGTGGGAGTCTTGACTTTTTTATCTTTTTGCGCCACACGTGGATGTGTCACTTTGACTGTGTCATATTTATATGTCAAATAATCAAAATCCGGGTCGGGTAGGGGTTTAACTAAAAAAGAGGAACTGATTCCTAGGATAATTTAAGGGTAATTTTAGAACTTAATTTTAATTATTACTTTAAATTAAACAGTTTATATTTCCTATACAAAATCAATTAACCCAAGGACAATTAATGCTTGCTTAACCTCTTCCACATGCATAGGTTAACATTTACCTTGTATAAATATATTTTTGTTTTCATCTTGTATATTCTACCAAAAGTCTCTTGGATTTTATCAATTTAGTCTAGGACTTGTTTTGGAGAGGCTGGATACTGTATTTGGTGATTAGGGAAAGAAAAAAAGAACTGATTTAACTAAAAAAAAATTATCCGGTAAATTAAGAAACTTTGCGTGCCAGCCTTGCGGAGAAACATAATAATTGTTTAGCAAAGGTTCAAAGTAGGTGGTTTTATTTCTACTAAAAAAAAAGGTTTCCAAGTAATTGTCATTTTTAGAAATTTTCCTGACATTAAGAATTCCTTTACAGTGTCTGTTATGCATTTTAGGAATAAAATAAATCTAAGATTTTTGAAAATTGATGACTTGTCTTATCATTTCACCAAAGATGGTGAGAATGTTCACAATGTTTTTTTCTTTAGAAATATTTGTTCTTGAATGAGGAAACAGTCATCTGCAAAGAATATGTGTGAAACTGCAGGGGCATCTTAGTGACTTTCATTATATAAGTTTTGTTTTCTGATTCAGTTTTGAAAAGAAGCCTCGAAAGGACTTCCCTACAAATTATAAATAGATATGATGAAAGGGGATTTCCTCGACGAAGCCATCTTTCAACATTAAAGTTTTCTTTAGGTGATCTATTTAGAATAATTGAGAAGGAGCCGGTTGTTATGCATTGCATAATTAATTTGCACCAATCATTATCAAAACCAAAACATAGAAGGGTTTTCTTCCATAAATTCCCATTCAATTCTATCGAAGTCTTTTGACATGTCAATTTTTAATGCCATGTTTCCAATTTTGTTTTTAAAAGTTTTCATAAAATGTATGATTTCATGGGCAATTATGATATTGTCAGTAATTTTCCTTCCTGAAATGAAAGCAAGTTGATTTTGAGAAATCATTTTACCAAATGAGGTTTGAGTCTGTTTGCTAAAATATTTGATATATTTTGTAGGTTGTGTTACTAGGGCTTATAAGTCTAAATTCATTCCGCGACGAAGGGTTTTGAACTTTTGGAATTAGAGTTATGTAAGTGTAGTTCATTTTTTAAGATATATTATTTTCTAAAAAACTCTTCACAGTGTTTGGTGTGTCCTTTTTGACAATGTCCCAATGAGCTCTGAAAAAGCTCGGAAGAAAACCAATCGGATCCGGGGAGCCCCATTGATTCATGATTTTTTAATCTCATCCTCTTTAATAATATTATTCAAGTGCAAAATTAGCTTCAACTATAATACAAGGAGCAATTAGATTTCCAAGCATGTGTTACATGTTGTATTGCATTAGAAGAGCCTATATATTTTAAATGTTTTATAAGAGAGATTGTAATTTAGGAACATCCTCAAACCATAATCCAAATTCATCTCTTAAATTATGAATTTGATTAAAACGTTTTATGTTAGAAGAAATTTTGGTGGAAATACACAGTATTTATGTCGTATTCTTTTAGAAATCTATCTTTATAGAGATGACTCCAGCAACCTGTCTCTCTTTTATACCAAATGTCAAGTTGAATTTGATTATGCTTAATTTAAAGAATCGGCACAGGGTTAATTCTATGAAGGTCTTCAATTTTTTTGATTAAATTAATATTCTGAAAAATATTTTCAAAAATTCATTTCTATTCCATTTACTAAGATATTCATAAAGGTTTTTTAGTTTCTTCTGAAATTTATAAGCATGAGAACCAACTTCATCAGTGCTCTAATTTTGTTGAATTAAGTTTCTGAATTTTTCATGGCTTAACCAGGTTCTTAATATCTTGATAGGTTTATGAATATGTTTCTTAAGAGGTACAGAGTTTAGTAATATAGGTGTATAGTCTGACTACCCTGGCTAAATGACTAACAATAACATCAGGACATAAAGAAGGCCAATTAGTTGAAACAAGGACCCTATCAATTCTTCATTTTAAGTTCCCATGAGTTTTCCTATTATTTTACCATGAAAAAGAAATTCCTTGATATCTATGGTCAACTAAATCTAAATTTTATATGTTATCATGTATTCATCTAAATATTTTTGGAGAACTAATAGGTGCATTATTTGTACTAGTTTGGTACTCTAATTCATTGCTTTCTTGTTAGTTTTTTTATTATTGTGCTTTGATTTTGTTTTTTTATGAGTTTCTTAGGAGTTTTGAAGTGGATTCAACTTAAGAAGAAAAAATGAGTTCATTACAACACGAAATGAACGAGGAATAAAGTACTACAAATGAAGGAAGATCAAGGACAAATGGAACTCATTCAAATCAAATATATATTTACTCTATCTTGAAGGGAATTGAAATATGAAGCCAACGCAAAAAAATGAGGTCATTCCGAGTTTGTATGAAGAAGTTATGGGCAAAACAAGCTTGAAAGAATTGAGTGTACAAAGAGAAATTCGGCTAATATTCCTCACCACGAATCAGCCGAACCTGAAGCATAAAAATCAATATTTTCGAAAAGTCTACAAGAGAATACTCGGATGGTAAGTGAATCAATGAAGTCAGCTGAACTTGGGACATATGTGGACGTGAAATTGACTTCCAAATAGAGTATACACAATTCCGGAAGGATTCCAAACCCTAATATAGTACACTTGAAGGAAAAGCATTGAAGGCTATAAAAGAAGACATATAAGGCTCAAACAAGATATCTTTTGAAGGAATCTCTTATTTTTTACCCCTCATATCGCATCTTCTACATAAAAAACCTAGGATTTTCCCCTTAGGAGGAAACCATTTTTCTTATTTGTATATGTGGTTTAGTAAATACATGAGTAGGTAACTTTGTTCTACTGGTTGGGGATGTAGTTGGAATTCCTAGACATGTAAATCAATTTGGTTGGTTAGTTTAATATTAGTTATCTCTTTTATCGCTTATGTTCTACTATTAATATCGCCATGTATGATTGAAGATTTGCTCGTTTAAGTTGCAAATTGAATGATCATGTGTTCATATCTAAAGCTATACTAGAGTTTGAAATCCGGATTTGTTGAAGAAATCTAACCACAAGTAGCACAAAATAGTTGTTAACGACGGGTTGTTGCCATGTGATTATGTGTAGAAGCTTAACTTAGGTTAAATCCGTGTTACTTTTATGCTAGATTACTTATAATAACCTCAACTCACAAAGACCATTGATTTCATTGGGTTAAACTTGAGTGGCTCTTGCGCCAAGTTATTCGTTGAAAAGGATTCAAAGAGTCGCTCTTGCGCCTTTGATGATAATAGGAGTTTTGCCGGAGTAAGCCTGCGATATGATGCTTTAGGGTTATTGATATTGAGAGTGCATGAATGTTGAGTATGATTTAGTTGATAACATGTTGGAAGATGGAAGATGAACTCTCTAACCAGTGTTCTTTATCTCTGATATTCGTTTTAATCTATTTGTTTTAGTATAATTTAGTTATAATCACAACTGAGACCCTCTTGTTTTACATAAGTAACCGAAAGTAATTAACAATCACCTGCCTCTCTATGGGAACGAACTTGTTCTTATTACTATACTCTAATCTATATTAGTGAAGTAAGAACTTGAATTAATTTTGCTTGGCTGACAACCGACCACTAATTGATATCAACTTGTACACGGAAAAAACCCACATAATCAAAATAAATCTTGGCTTATACTTTCTCGAAAGTAAAAAAAGGAAGAAACTAAATATTCCCGTAGAGATATTATCTCCATTGAGATTGGGTCTCTCGAGTAAGGAACCATAATCTTCTTTGCGAGTTAATAAAGAAACAAACATTGAAGAAAAATTAGATGGAGATTTTGATTTAACTGCCGAGAATAATTCTCAATGAAAAAAAGATTTGAGGAGATATGGGAGTTGTGGGTATAAATAGGAGTCTAACAAAGAATCAAAGAGAGGCTGGCAATTGTCCAGATCGAGAAGAAAATAAAATTCAGAAAATTAGGGTTCTAGCAGAAGAATGGGAAGAAGAAGAAGAAAAAAAGTTGTTTTAAACTGTTGTTTAAAACCGTGGCCTTTACTTTCATAACCAACAGTTATAACCACGGTTTCTTCAACAGTCTCAGTGACGGTTATGACTTTAAGGTACAGAAAACCTATCGTAGATTCATTAATCATTCAACTACAAATTTGGTCAGTTCTTCTTTGTAAGATTTTATAAAATTATTATTAAATGACTTCTTCCCTATTTTCTTGTGTTTCTCATGCCATGAATAGCTAGAACCCTCACCTAGGATTATAGAGGAATCCCTAATATGTATGATAGCATGTTGTGATTATTTTTATAACAATTTCTCTTGGTCCTTATTTTTAATTTGTCATGATAATGATTTTCTTCATGTGTCATATAATGCTTGATTAAGTGATACATTTTCTTTATTAGAGACTAGCATTCTATAGTGAATAAAAATTGTTAATCTTTTCAGAAAATAATTTATTAAAAGCTCTATATCTTCCTAGACGTAAATCTTTTGTCCGAAATCGTCTTGGGTAATATTTAGAAAAAATTATCAAAAATAGTTACAATCATCTAGTTTGCATAGTTGTGATGAAATCTTGAGTCCTAGGTTTTCTTTCATTTGTAAATCACTTTGAGTAGTTTATGTTTATTTAGAATTTTAGTTACCAACTCAATCGATTTTATTAGCACATTAGTTAATAAAAAGTTAGAACTTGTAATTTCAAAATCCCTGTGGAACGAACCGTACTTGCATACTGTCTTATCCAAATCCGTGATCTTGTAGTATAATTAAAATCCCATCAGCTGTTGAGATAAACAGATGCTTAATATATCTTAGACATAGAGAGTCTAATTGATATTGATATTATTGGTAGTTTTTATATATCATTGCGTCAACAAAGGCAACAATGATACTCGTATGACCTTGAATTTATGTGAGTGGCAATATCATGTGAGCACTAGTCTCGTGCGAGAGCTAGTCTTGTGTGAGCGCTAGTCTTGTGTGAGTGCTAGACTCATGTGAATACTAGCGTTAGTATTTGTAAACAATTTAGGTTCATCTTACTGTCAAATGGTTCGAGTTACAAAATAGAGAAATTAAGACTATTATTGGTAGCAAAACCAATCAAAGAGTGATAAAGGGACCGACCAATTTGATATCAGAGGGACCGACCAAAATTGGTGGGAGAGAGGGACCGGCCAAAATTGATGTAGCACGAGTTTAGCAAAACACGAATTTGATAGAGTACAAATTTGGTGGTTGTGATACCATGCTTCGCACATCATATAGCAGTTAGCAATATTTTGATATATATTTAGCAATAATATTGGTATAAATGACCAATTAAAGTGAAGCCCAAAGATTTTTGCAAATATTAAAATAATGTTATTTTAATATATTAGATGGTTGCGGGACCATTCTATATCGTTGTACGCAACTATTTGGTGTTTGCAACTATTTGGAATTTTTTGACTTTGGTAAAATGATCAAAGGATTTTTAGTAGGAAGAGGAAACCCTAGAATAAAGTAATAAACTCAAAAAAATACAACAATGGGGACCGGCCAAGGGATAGCCGGTCGGCCAGTTGGCGCCGGTCCCACGACTCTTTTATATACACCCATTGCTACATTTTCCCAAGGTGACTATGATGATACGTCAGAAACTAGGTGTTGAGCAATGTTAGGGTTTCGTTGTATTTCGTCCAATATTAAGGATGTGTAATTCAAGCTCAACCAATATTAGAGATTGGTCAATTGGAGCTTAAGCTTTGCATTTGGCGCGGCAACGACTTGGTGTTTACACAAAGATGTAATGCTTTGAACTAGTGCATTCGTGTGCAACTTGTCATGCATTGTGATAAATCAATTTTGAATATTGATATAAAGTCACTCTGGGAATTAAACCGGGGAATATAGCGAGGAATCAAGTTGCTCTATTTTAGTAGGCAATTTATCTAGGAGCATTAGTATCCATTCGGGAACAAAGATGTGTTTAAAATATTTATTTTGTATAGTCAGAGATCATCTGGGAAGAAATTGCAATCAACACCAGTGATATTTTGAGGACAATGTTGCTTTATACTAGTGATTAATCCATCTAGGATTTGTCCCATCATTGTGAATGAGTAAGCACAAAGTTGTACAATATTAATGTTATGTGTAAAATATTGAAAGGTCAGCCGGGTGAGGCTCTAATTTTATATGTGTACTTTTAGAGAGACTATATGATCAATGTGAGATGCCTGTAACGCGTGTTTGATATTTTAATTCTCTTGTGGAATATAAAATATGATTTTTATGCTTTGGAAGCCGGATCAGTAGCATGTACAAAATTATATTATTTATATGCTTCTACTGCTCGGCAGAGGCGGTTTTACTATTTTACCTTTTTTTCAAAATCCACCATCTACAACGGGTTAAATTAGAAGTGTCATCATTGATTCCTCCCTCTAGGCGATTGTTGTTTCCTCTTTCCAATATATTATCCATTATTACTTTCATCCAGGTTTCCATGCAAGTTTGAGTCTTCTAGTTGTTGAACACATAAACTCCAATCCATGCCATGTTGGCGATAAGACCACAATAATGCTCATTGTGATTAAACATGTAACCGTTCATGCCGATTGATGTTGAAAAACCTTGATAAAATATAAAAATTTAAATTTTTAACCATCTTCAAGAGTCATTATAACTTTCTCCACCTGTAGTTGCCTTGACCATGTCGTGCATAAGCGAGCTTCGTATTGAGAATACCTTGAAAGACATTTGGTTTCTACTGGTTGGATATTGATATCCAAAGTATTAGGGGGGAGAAAAACACCCAAATTTATGGATTTCACCTGACCCAATCTGTAATATGACGGGTGGATACCCGAATCCGCTTCTCAGTGGACTGGATACGGGTGGATTTATGAAAACAGTAGTTTTCACAGAG
>JAJJMC010009801.1:1469359-1484680 GCA_023531435.1 Papaver californicum | reverse complement strand
TTTTTTTTTTTTTTTTTTTTTTTTTTTTTTGTTTTTTTTTTCTTTTACCTAGTACATGTGTAATCCCATGGATCCTGCATTCCACGCTTGCTTAGGCGACGGAGACAGGGGGACCACACACATAACTCTAAAACAATAACATATTATTCAAACTGGGGCATGATCTCAACACACTAAATGTCATTCCAGCGCTAATTAACACGTCGATGCTAGGACCCACCAATACTCTCAGAGAAACACGAAATTGCAAATAATAAAACAGAACGTGATATGGTGGTGACAACTATCATGTTATTTCTAACACCTGAACTATGTCTCCTTTATGAATAGACCATCTAGCTGGGCACACCAATCCTTATAGCAAAATGGCTAAGTTTCTATCTACCTAGAGTGGTTAGTGTCACCCTAAATTGTTCACATGCTTCTAAATTCCAAATCTTATTAAACCTAAAAAGTCTCCCAATACCCCCAAACTTAAATTAAACAGTGTCCTCAATGTTTCTAAGTATAGAACAATACCAAAAGAGTAAAAGTAAGGGAGTCAGAAAGATAGAAAAGAATGCCTGAGCATGGGTTACCTCCCAAGAAGTGCTAAGTTTAAAGTCTTCAGCCAGACTAGAAAAGAATTAGTCACCCCCTTAAATCATATAGCAATAATCGGAACAATTGTGGGTCATCTGAATCAAATAGTGTTATCCACAATAGAAGAAAACAGCAACAAGCTACGAAGATAAACAATCTGAACATAATTTGATCCCTATTTAGGTAAACCACATCGACCAGAGGATGGGTTTTTGGCAACTTAATTTTTTTCTGAACAGGAGGATCATTGGATCTAGCTTGACGATGATTTTGTACCATGGCAGATTTGCATATGTCAGGTCCCAAGCTAGGGACCTTCCTAAGAGTTAATGGCATAGCACATGAAGAATGACAGTCACCCCCAAACTTAGAGTTTTCAGTGTCTCTAGATAGACTAATAACACTATCATTATCGTTATCAATTCCATAGTCGGCTAGGCATTTCTCTAATGGATCGTCTAATGGGTCGAGCCTACGCTGCATCTCCCTAGACGGTTTGGAATCCTCCTCTGAATGGATCTGGTGCATACAAACTGTTGGGCTAATTCCCTTAATATCTGCTACGGTTCCTCGTAAGGCTTTCTTATTGTCCTGAAGCACGGTTACTAGCCTATTCTCTTGGTCACTATCCAACTCTGAAGCTACAATCACAGGTAAGGTCTCTGATGGGCCTAACTCATCAAACTCTAATCCAAAGTGGGCTAGAGATTCTTCTAACGGGTCTTCTATCAAAGTGTTTGGTAATGACTCCTGAACTGGGGTCTCTATCATGTTGACGGTCTCTAAGGTGAGGTCATCAAGCTCAGGTGGTTGATTACTAATGTTGAAGATATTCAGCTCAATAGTCATGTTACCAAAAGACAAGTTCATAACACCGTTACGACAGTTAATGATCGCGTTAGATGTTGCTAAGAACGGGCGACCTAGTATAACTGGTATATGATTCTCTGGATCAGGCACAGGTCTGGTATCAAGCACAACAAAGTCCACTGGATAAATAAATTTATCCACTTCAATCAAAACATCCTCTATGATACCACGAGGAGTTTTCACAGACCTATCAGCTAACTGCAACGTCATCTGAGTCGGTTTCAACTCGCCTAGTCCTAGCTGAAGGTACACATGGTACGGCAGTAAGTTCACACTGGCTCCTAAATCGAGTAAAGCTCTTTCTACACGGTAGTTTCCTATCGTGCAAGCAATGGTTGGGGAACCTGGGTCTTTGTACTTAAGGGCCGTACTACTCTGTATAATTGAACTTACATGACTAGCTAGAAAAGCTTTTTTATGTACGCTAAGTTTTCGCTTTCGCGTACACATGTCCTTAAGAAACTTGGAGTAAGCAGGAATCTGCCTAATTGCATCTAATAATGGAAGGTTGATAGTGACTTTCTTAAACACTTCCATTATTTCATTAAAATTGGATTCCCTCCTAGTAGGTGCTAACAACCTTGGGTATGGGGCTCTAGGCATGAAATCGGTTCTCTGAGGGTTTGCCTCAGGCTCTTCAGAGGCTTTATCAGTCTCTTCATCTATTGGGTCAGGGTGAACTACAGTTTGTTCACTATTAGGCCTAGTCTATGTAGTTAATTTCGGCCAAAATGGCCGAAATTTCGGCCAACGATATTTGGCCGAAATATCAACCGATATGGACCGAAATATCGGCCGATATGGACCGAAATATCGGCCGATATGGACCGATACGGCCGATATGGACGATTTTTATTTTTATTTTTGAAAAATCAAATTTTAAAAAAAAAAAATTAAAAAATTTAAAAAAAAAATTATTTTTTTTTTAAAAAAAAATCCTTGTTTTAGGGTTTCAATTTTTACTCATATTTTAGAATTATATATGGATATGATAATATCTATAATTAATCTAACGATTTCGATTAGAATTGTAATATCCTTGTTTAATTAGCATTTTAGACGATAAACTTTGAAGTTGTTCTTGTTTTTCTTATGTTTCCAGTTTGAAATTTGTATGAAATCTATGGATCTATATATTTTAGATGATTACTAGTTTTTCTTTCTAAACTTTGTGAAAAAACGTTTCTTATAACGTGTTAAAATATATTTATAATTATAAAATATGAACTAGTATTTTTTCATAAAATTATAGGTATAAAATATATGGACCGATATTTCACCGATATTTGAACCGAAATTTCCCCGATATACCGGCGTACCAGTGTATCGCCCTTGACCGGTACGAACCGAAATCCGATATGTAACAGCCTTGGGCCTAGTTACCTTGTTATCCACTACCTTACCATTCCTAAGGGTACTAATTGCATTCACATGACTGGATGATTTCTCACCAGTCAACATTCCATTGGATCCTCTAGGATTTGGTTCGGGTTGACTAGGGAACCTACCAAGTTCTCGCTCTCTCAGAGCCACAGCAATGTCACTGACTTGGGTTTGTAAACTAGAGATAGCTTTTTCCAAGGTATGGAATCTCTGCTCATTCTTTTCGTCATTGCTGGGATGAGTTGGACCAGCCGAATTCTTATAACTGAAGCCTGGAGGACCTTTAGCATTACTAAACTGACCTTGATCCTGGCCTTTCGACCAGGAAAGGTTTGGATGGTTTCTCCAGCCAGGGTTATAAGATTCCGAATATGGGTCGAACTTTCTCTGGTTATCAAATCTAGTGTTATTATAAAGAGCAAAAGCCTGCTCTTCGAATTGGTTGGGTTCTGAACTACTAGCTTGATTCATTTCGACCAGTTCTAGCCTTCTAGATAAGGCTTCTATTTGGGCCTTTGAATCGAAAGATCCTTCTACCCTATTAACATTTCCTCTTCCTAGAAGAATTGTTCTTTTCGGCTCTCTACTGCTCTCCCACTGCTGGGTCTTCTCGGCGATGTCCCTCAGAAGTTTCATCGCCTCAGCAGGAGTCTTACTGTCGAACCCTCCGGTTGACAAAGACTCGACCAAGGTTATAGATGCATAATCTAAACCGTCATAGAGGATTTGAACTAGCCTTAATTCCTCTATTCCGTGGTCTGGGCATTGGGACAATAAGTCATTGAACCTCTCTACATACACATACAGAGACTCTCCCTCTAGCTGGGAAAACGTGCATATTTTCTGCCTAACAGACGAAATTTTGTTCCTAGGAAAGAACTTCTGAATAAATGCTGAAGTAAGTTGGGCAAAAGATTCAATTGACTGAGGAGCCAAGCTATACAGCCACGACTTGGCTTTATCTCTTAGTGAAAAGGGAAATAGTCTAAGTTTAATAGACTCGTCATTCAAGTCTCTAATTCTGATCGTGCTACATATTTCCTCGAATTCCCTAACATGAAAATAGGGATTTTCGTTTTCTTTTCCTAAGAATGATGGGAGCATCTGGATAATCCCTGGTTTCAGTTCGTAGCTCGCTTCAGTAGCGGCTAACTTGATGCAAGATGGACGTGAAGTCCGGGTTGGATTCAACAAATCCTTCAGAGACGTCATTGCTGACACAGTCTCGGGAGTTACTAGTTCACTCTCAGTTGGGTTCTCAAGGTCAAGATGAATTACAAGTCTTCCACTGATTAACCTACCTTGAGAGTCTCTATTCCAAGTTCTCCTTAAGGGCGTTCTTGGCATGCAAAAATTAAATCAAACACAATCGTGCCCTGACTCAACCAAATCAAACCTAAATCTAGCAAACAACAAGCATGATGGTTCCACTTAGATTGTATCTAGACCAGCTTCTATTCTTTTAGAAGGCAACTGGTTACAATTTTAGCAAATCTCTCTGAGCGTTCCGAATTAAATCAAGTTGAAGAGAAACAGGAGAAGCTCAATGGAGCTTTGATACCCCTGTCTCTTTGGCAACGCTTCCCTGGGTTACAGGGCGGCTCTAATCAACTTTAATCTAATCTTCCTGCTTTTTGAGTTAAGCTAATAAGGAAACCAATACAGTCCTTCCAACCGATTTTCCTATAAGCTCGTTACCTTATCGGTCTCTTTCTAGTCAATATTTTAAGCTTAGGTTCGTGTAGGTTTCGTTTTCCTAAGGCGGGCAAGAAGGAGACGGTGATGAAATCCGAAACCTTATCTTGTATGGCCAGGCCTTGCCCTTTACTATGCAGAAATTAAGTTCCGTATTCAGTCCTCAGCATATATGCATACAAAGGCGTCCAGAAAACCCACTGACAGGAGATTCGTGGGTTGATCGAAATTTACCTCCCGTTCTAGACGGGCGACGAACCGTTGAAGTCGACTCGGGCCACTAATATCCTTTTTAATAGTGTGCGAACCCGAGGGGCCGAGACAATATCGTAATTGTCGTCCGTCCCTGCACACAGTTTGATATTCAAAATTACCCTCCATAGGGTTTAAAAATAAAATGTCTAAAAGTGTCCAAAAATAAAATAAAAATTACAGAATTAATAAAAACCTTAATACAATTTTCTAAACTAATTAAAACTAATTAAAACTAATTAAAATAAACTAAAAATCTAATTTTAAAAAAAAATAAAATCTTCGATCTTCTTTTTCGTTCTTTAAGCTTTTCCCTTTTTTAATTCCAAGTCTTTAGATTTAACTCCAAAACTTGGGCGTAATCTCTTTTCGATCCAAAATCGAACCTGTAGTAAAAAGAAAAAATACCAAACAAACGTAAAATAGAACAAAGTAAAAAAAATAAAAACCTAAAAATAAATCTAAAACCCTAAACCTAAAAACAAGTCCGCGTCGGCGGCGCCAAAAATTGATGTAATTTTAGAAGTGGTAAATAAAGATTCGATTCTCGAACTTGCGAAGGTGATGATTTTAGAAAATAATGATTTAAACTAATTCTAGAAAATTCCAGGAGTAAGAAAAAGACTAAATAACCTAAAGATGATTTTTGAATAATTTTAAAAATACCAGGAATCAGGAATCAGGTAATTCTAACAACCTATGTGATTAATCAGATAATTCTTTTTAAATTAATTGAAGCCCAAATAATTGCCAAAATTGGTTTTGTTATGCTAACAAACAGAGGTAAATCACAAGCATGGATTATCAAAATTAATTAACTAAGCATAATCCATCAAGCAAAAGCACAACTGTTGAAAGAAAACCGTTTTTACTATTCAAAACTATGCAATTTTAATGATAAAAGAATTATAAATAATTATTAGAAAATAATTAAATCACATAAAATTGAGAAAATTACCTTATCCATCATCCCAGTAAATAGACTTAGCTCATGGTGGAAAAAGATTGCTCAAAAGTTGATTTCATTGCTCAAAAAGTTGATTACAAGGTGAAATAATAGTGCAACAGCCAAACAGCAACGGGTATAAACGTCACAGGAACAGGGTTCAACTGTTACAGCACGGTTTCAAGCAAGAAAAGAGAGAAGAAATGGTAACAGACAGATTTGAAACAGCAACAGTTAAAACTGTTGCACTGTCTTCTTCTTCAGCGGCGATGGTGAAGAACACCGATCACCGGGAGCAGCAGCAGTGACCGGCCGGTGTCGGAACTTGAACGGAAAATAGCAAAAGTGGTTCTGGAGCTTCTTCCTTTAATTCTGAAGATTGTAAACTCTTTATATAGGCCCTGTGAGTCTTCTAGGATGTTCTAATCCCATTATAACTCGGTGATTTGACGAGAAATCGATAGTAATCCAAAACAGAAATATGTTCATGTTCCCGTCCAAATTCATGCTTCTCCAGCCCTTATCTTCGGCTTCTAGAGCTTCTAATCGATTATACGAACCTTTAATTAGATTGGGTACTTATCAATTTGCTGAAATCCCATCAAATTTGCGATTTGATTTGAGTCCTGTTTGCCGATGAAGCTTTGACCTGGTCAACTGGGTTTGACTCGGTCAACTGACTTTGACCGAGATGACTGGGCCGAGTTGACCCGCTGAGTTGGTCCGATCCAGCTCATCCCGATCCAAGGGTGCCCCAATCCACAGTGTGGGTGCCTTGATCCATTTTCCCGGGTGCTTTGAACACTTTTTGAGCCAATTTTTCCACAAATCTTTATTCTTCTAATGTACCTACAAAAGCAATAAAACACGTAATAGACACAAAATCGAATACTAACTCACTAGAAATTAAGGTGCAAATTAGACACTAAAATGTGTCTATCAGTCACCCATGCGCCTTCATCATATTCCATGTTATCAGTAGCTAGATTATGTTACGTTCTGATGGTGCATACAAATTTTAGTGTGTTTCTTTTCTTTGTTCACAGCCAAATTTCCTTTAAGCAATATGCAACAATCACAACAGCAGGTCTCTTTGATACAGGAGTGTATAGATGCCATCACTGAGCACCAGAGGCTTCACCAACTGATGAAAGGAGAGTGGGTTAAAGGTTTGTTACCACAAAGTAGTGTTCGGGCCGACTACACAGTGCAAAGGATTCGAGGTATATATTCATTTCTCACGATATGCTTGTGACCAAATTTAGGTCTTGAGTCTTTAGCTGATCCGATTCTGTTTTATCAGAGCTTGCCGAAGGAACTTGCTTGAAGAGCTATGAATACCTGGGAACTGGGGAGGTTTATGACAAGGTGAACAAGAAGTGGACTCTGGAGCTTCCAACTGATTCTCACTTGTTGTTGTATCTATTCTGTGCATATCTAGAGCACCCGAAATGGATGTTACATGTAGATCCAACATCCTATACAAGCACACAAGCAAGCAAGAACCCCTTATTCTTAGGAGTTTTGCCTCCAAAAGAGAGATTCCCTGAGAAATATCTGGCTGTCATTTCTAGCGTGCCCTCTGTTTTTCATCCTGGAGCTTGTATATTATTTGTTGGGAAGCAAAGCCCTCCTCTTTTTGCCCTGTATTGGGATAAAAACTGCAGTTTTCGCTCCAAGTAAGTATCACTCAGTCTAAATGGTATGGATTATATTATGATTTATCTAGTTACATCTTTGATGAAGTCCTTTCTTCAGAATTTCCTGCACAACACACAACATGCACAATGTGATATTGTAGTTATATTTTGCAAATGCTGCTGGTGTTCTTTTTTATTACAAAGTTAATGCTAACGAATTTCGTGGTTATCATTTATGTCAACTTCAATGTCTTCTTGTGCTTTGCTTCTCCCGAGTTTGGTCTTACCTGCATTCTATATCCTACCTGCACAAATTGATTATGTGATGTTTTTATCTTGGTTATGTTTTAGTATTATGTAGTGCAACTCATTTTTGCCTTGCTTATTTTCAGGGAAGAAAGGCGTTGTGGGATGCAATTTTATTATTCTGCCATAGAATCAAGGTCGACTATGGAGGCATTGTCCGTGGTATGCACATCAGTTCTTCTGCTTACAGCATCCTGCCTATTCTTGATTCAGAAACTGAAGACTAATTGGACGTTGAATACACTATAAGTTAGAGGCTCACATTCCCATCACCCTCTTTTCTCTTTGCCATCTCTCTGTGTCACTCGCCATGTAATGAATCACCGAATTTTGTTGTAACAAAATACCATTTGGATAGTTCTATGCAAAACATTAACATCCCCTACAAGTGGAACATTTCCCAGACACTTAAGTAATTGCATTGCATTTTATGTGCATAAAAGCATTGTACCTATGTGCTAGTGCCATAGGGATCTTATTGACGGTTAGATGGAAATGTTTGGTTCAAAATGTGCAGCATGGCAGTTGATTGTGAAATGAATGCAGACGACACATTACAAAAACCTCCAGTAACAGTTTGCATATTTTTTGTGGCAAAATACTTACTGTGTTTGTCTAGATGCTGGCGATGACAATGCTATATGGAGTTCTCCATTTTGCGATGCAGTGACCAGTGAACACCAACGGAGATTTTATGGGCCCCCCAGAGTTGATAAGTCGGCAGAAACTTTATGCCGACTCAGTCAAACCTTAATACCCGATTGATTTTCCGTCTCGATCCGATTTTACTCCATAAAATAAGCCGACGAGGACCCATTAATATACCCTATATTAACTATTAAAATATTGCTTAGTCGTTAAAGAAAAGCGCAAAAAACCGTCTCTGAGAAGTATTTTGTCTTGTTCTACGAAGAAAGAGAGAATGGAAAGGAAAGAGAAAAGCAGTAATGGTGGTGGCAGCAGTAATAAAGAAGGAATAGAGACGAGTAATCAAAACACACCAGTATGGTTATTGAAATGTCCTCCGATTGTTTCTCGTTCTTGGATGTCTCAATCCACCACCGCCAAGTACAACACCATTGTTTCTAATGATCTTAATGCTTCTACACCTCCTCCGAATTCTGCTCACTGTCTTGCTAAGCTCACTCTTTCTATTGACCCTCTTGCTTGTGATGACGATCCTTTATCTCGTCAGGTATCTCTCTTTCTTTCTAGGGTTTTGAATTGGTTCTAGTTCTTCATTTGCGTTTTTCTTATATAGATTTGCTTTAATTTATCTTGAATGATCTTGGTGCTTTTCTTGAATAATTATATTAGGGATTGGTGCTGATTGGATGAAATTAGGGTGTTAATCGCTGTGAAATCAAGATTTTGTTAATTTTCTTATGCCTGTGATCAATAACTGTTGTGCAGATTGTAATGTTATCAGTCTAGATTTTGAGAGTTAAATAACTAGCAGTGACAATGTAATGTTGTGGCTAATATCATAGAACTTGGTTAATTGAGCCTTTTATGATGTCTTGGATGTGTGCAACTTATTTCGTGGGGAAAGTGATGCTTATACGCTGTTTCGTTTTAATTTTTCTTGTTTTGTATTCAGGTCATTCATTACATTGTATTGGTTACTGGTTGTTCTATTGAATTACCTTCTAACCAAATTTTGTGCAATATCTTGTACATTGATTTAACTGATGGTCAGTTCACAATGGAAATGGCTAAAAACGATTCTGAGAATGCACCAAAGTGTTACTCTTTGGACATGCATAAGGAATCCATTCCAATGTGTGTCTTTTCTCAGATGAAAGAAGGTAAGGCTCTAAATATTTTGTGGAGTATCATTATCATCTCATTTCTAATCAATGACATGAATAAAAGCCTTTATGCAGTCGATTACATGGTTTTCAAAGTCATATGCATTTCTTTGCTCCTACATAACCTTTTTTCTAGAGATAGAATGATATATTTTGGTACTCCATATCACACGCATTCGTAATGTATTTACTGATTCATTTTTACATATGTGCTCGTAGTACAGGGGCTTTGTCCATTTCAAGATCTTATAATATAAATCTTGTAGGCGAGAACAAGCTCAATTAGAAACAATATCCAATAAGAGTGCCTTTGCATTCATATACTGCTAAATTGATGGTTTGTTATATAAAGCGGTTGATTTTCGTCCCCAATCCATTGAACGTAAGCTTACCAAAAATATCAGTATGACATGAACACTAGAAGTAACCATTTCTTAGCCCCCAGTGCTCGATTGACGCCTTCTTAATGCAACTTAGGAATATCTAAAACCTTGTCTCCATGTTTGTGAATACATTGCAGAGGACATATCATGGGCTAGAAACCTATTGATCTTTGTCTGGTGGTGTATCATTGTATATATATGTGCATCTCGAGAATCAGTCCCATACTTTTCTGTCCACATGTCTGTAATCAATTGTACTGTTTGGAGGATTCCATTGATGTAATTCTGTTGATACAAAATGATTAATCTGGATGATTATGGTCTTGATATATATACTCATGCTAGTTAGAAAGTTGAATTTTATCCCTATGTTTCATAGGTAAGATTGCCGTGGAGGGTAAAGTGCTGCAGAAATTTGACATGAAGCCCCATTCCGAAAGTATCCAGGACTATAGTAGGCTTTGTCGTGAACGGACAAACAAATATATGGTCAAAACTAGACAAGTGAAGGTATTGTTTATTCTTTTTTAGTTACTTGCGTCATGTTTTTTTCTTGTTACATAGGATGTGTACGTTCCTTTCACACAATATCTCTTTGTAATATGTTTATCCCATGTGCTAACTTTTGAAGGTGATTGAAAATGATCGTGGGGAACATATGATGCCTAAGCCTGCGATACTTAGTTACATGTCCTCTACTTCCAAGGTATTTTACATCTTCTTTTTTAGTACATTGTACCTGCCCATCTTTTTCTTCTACAAATAATACCTGAATTTTCTAAGTCTACAAAGACATTTTTCTGTTGCTTTGATATCTGCGATGAAAAATAAAGAACTCCACTTTTTGGTGGTGTGTACTACAGAACCCCAACTCGGTGCCAACCAAAGTGCCAGATGCAAGAAGATCAAGAAGGGATCGCGTGGAAATGGAGGGTATAATGTTTCAGCTTTTTGAAAGGCAACCAAACTGGACACTCAGGCAGTTGATCCAGGAGACAGATCAACCTGAGGTATGTCCCTTGGGGTCCTTTAGTTTTTCCTTCACTTCAATTGGAATATCCAAAAAAGGTAGTTTACAAGAGTATTGGCAACAAACCCACACAGACATTAGGGTTGAATGAAACACCCCCACAAAGAACCTACTGCCATCTGCAGTCTACAAGAGTTGACACTTCATGCAGCTATATGTCTTGCGTATGTAGAGTGTGCATTGTTAATCCATCTGGCTTCGTCTACTGATCTATTTTAACGATATTTTCTCTCTGTAGCAATTCCTGAAAGATATACTTAAAGAATTATGTGTCTACAACAACAGAGGAACAAATCAGGGAAGCTATGAGCTAAAGCCAGAGTATAGGCGGTCAGTCAAGGAGGAAGAACCCAATCAATAATCCTAGAATCCTAGAATCCTAGTTACTATATGCTGATTCTAGAATTTATAACCTTTAGTCTAGAATACAAATCTTCTCCTTCCTAGATCTCATTTTTGTTGATAACCCATTCTAAAATTTCGAGCTGTGATTGGCATGATAGACAGCTGATGGTCTTTGTTCTTTCTCGTCTACAAAAGGTTCAATTTGCAACCACATGTAGGATATTTGTTTTGTCTGAGAATTGAATAGGCTCCATTTGATTACATCATGGTGCTTGTAAGTATTAATCGTTGTTACAGAATACCTGGGGTGTTTTCTTGATACACAATTTTGAGAGTTTGTGTGTCTTATCCGCAGGAATCAGAAAAGCTGGTGCACTGCTGCTCAAGGCTTGAATCAACACAGATTCAGTTATAGAAAAAGAAGAAACAGTCATGTCTAAACTGACCGTCCTTTTTTTTTTTTGCTTAATCATAAGAATTTTATTAATCAACATCTCAAATGATTACAAAAAGCAAGGCCAAGACATTCCAAGGCCAAACAAGATTAAGCACAAAGAGAAACAAAAACGAGAACTCTTTACAAAACCAAATATATTAACAGAACCTACAGTTAAAAGCCTTATCAGATTCCAGGTTATTCAAAACCTAGCGAATTTGAAGGCTAACAAAAACTATTTAGGGGTTACTTTTTTAAAGCCATTCAATGGGAGAAGCTAAGGGGTGACCTAGGATATGTAAAAATACTAAAATATCCTTTTACTTATCAAATAATTATCACAAAACCGTCCACTAATAAAAGTTTGAAACCCTAAACCTAAAATCTAAGATGTTATAATCGGTAGTTTTGTGTTTGTGTTAACTATCGATTATTGTGTTGTTCTTCATTGTCTATGAACTTCAAGCACAATTGGTAGTTATGTTTAGTCATAAACTATCGATTAATTAACTGGACAAAAATTTAGTGGTAATCGGTAGTTTCGTATACGGTTAAACTTCCGACTATGCTAATTAGTTATACTCAAAAACATCGAACACAACCGGTAGTTATTTGTACACCTAAACTACCGATTATTCTACTGGATCCAAAATGACACATAATCGGTAGTTAATCTTTTATGTAACTACCGATTGTAGTGTGTCCGTATGCTCAATCAGTTGATAATGTAGAGCCCGTTCTACCGATTATGCATAATCGGTAGTTTAGTTGATTTTTTAACTACCGATTATAAACAATTGGGTGAATTTAACGTACTTTGTGAACAATATGATTAGATCAATTGATTGCTTTTGTAAAACAGTTGGACGCAAAATCATTTCATTGAATGGAAAAGGCATACATGTAACACTACAGGAAATGAAATACAATAAATCAATTAGCATATAGGTGGAAACCGAACAAGGTACTTTCTTCCATTATCTGATAGCAATCCTCATGCATAAAATTCTCCCCATGCTTAACGAAATATTGGTGGAGAGCTATCACCCACTGAAAAAAACAAATCAATTATAAGTTTCAATGCTTGAAAACTCTTTTTAATGAATGACTTATTAACGTAAAACACTTACTTTTTCCACAGGCGATTCGGTGGGACGAGCTCGGCATCTCAGTCTCATTTCCTCTTTCAAGTTCTCCAACCGTTCAGACAACACCTCATACCTTGTCCTTATGTCTCCGTGAGTCCTTTGATTTTCATTTCCGTTTAATGCCACATAAATCTGAAACACACCTCATACCTTGTCCTTATGTCTCCGTGAGTCCTTTGATTTTCATTTCCGTTTAATGCCACATAAATCTGGAACACACGCTGCCACCAAGGATAGGTGTTATAATCCACCATCCAATTTTCATCAGTGGCTCGGTGTTGTTCCAATACGTAGTTTCGTACTCGTGCTCCATGATCGTTACCCACGATCTAATGATGGCCACATCTTCATCATTAGTGTATTGAAGAGCCATTCAAAATCAAATGTGAGAATGAGAATGAGATTGAAAGGGATAGGGGAGATTGAGGTTGAAATGGATAGGTGAGAATGTGAATCACCTTGAAAGGGATAGTTTCCTTTTATAGTGTTTTATTACCAACACCTATTATTTCAAAAAAAAAAGGCCGTTGAGTTGGGTATTCCAAGCACAATCGGTAGTTTAAGAATTTCATAAACTACTGATTGTGTACATTCAGCAACAATCGTTAGTTTAAGAATTACTTAAACTACCGATTGTTAGTGTCCATGAGTTTCGAAAAAATTGCGATTTCCAATTTGGGGCAACTTACATAATCGGTAGTTTGTACAGAAATTAACCTTCCGATTGTTAGTGTCCAGGAGTTTTGAAAACATTCCAATTTCTAATTTGGGGCAACTTACATAATCGGTAGTTTAGGGTATCTATTATCTACCGATTGTTGTTTTCTTTTATGACTACTGATATTTGAGCAATTATTTAGCAAGTTATTTATAATGAAAGTACAATCAACGACTAGTTTTTGTAATTATTCTACAAATACACCTCTCTTTTCTCAACCAAAATACCACACACACCTAGTTTCATACACTCTACAAATTTCATTTAAGCATCTCCTCTTTGTAACTCACTCCATAACTCTACTTATAAGAATGGCAACATTTGACTCCGCTGAAGATTTGGCTATAACCAAAACATGGTATAACGAAACCCTACGTGAAGATGTCATAGCTGGAAGGGTTACACCTGAAACCTTTTAGGGGAGGATCAACATCAAATATGTGCGAGATTATGGAAATCCAAAGCGAAGATCTCTACAACAAATTCACGATAGGTACCAACTTATTCGAATAACGATAGCTGATTATTTAGCTATACAACAACGCATCTTTAACCGCACCCATTTAGGCTTGTCGATCCAACAATTTGTAAGCATCTTTTACATAAGCTAAGTTCTAAGATCTTCCAATAATAATAACATAGTAAACTTGACGAATTATGTTCTTTTTGTTCTATGCCTGTGTAGGAGGATGTCGCAAAAACACACTACTATCAGGAAAAAGGAGAAGAATTCATATTTGTTGAAAGCTATGAGTTCATGAAGTCCAGAGTGTAATCACTAGTAAATCTTTAACTTCATGTACCGATTCTGAAAAATTTACAAATATTTTGTCAGAGTTTGGTTGTAATCGGAAGTAATTGCTTAACTTTATCTACCGATTGTGAGAAATTTTCAATTATATTCTCATAGTTTGGTTGTAATCGGAAGTAAATGGTTATGTTAATATACCGATTCTGGGATGTTACTTGTTTTTGTCAGAATACGTATTATAATCGGTAGTTTTAGAATTTCTTAAACTACCGATTGTGACTGTACAAAATGTTAAAATTTTACAAAAAATTTCGATTTCCAATTTGGGGCTACTTATTATAATCGGTAGTTTTAGAATTTTTAAACTACCGATTGTGATTGTACAAAATGTTAAAATTTTACAAAAAATTTCGACTTCCAATTTGGGGCTACATATTATAATCGGTAGTTTTAGAATTTCTTAAACTACTGATTGCGATTGTACAAAATGTTAAAATTTTACAAAAAAATTCGACTTCCAATTTGGGGCTACATATTATAATCGGTAGTTTTAGAATTTCTTAAACTACCGATTGTGATTGTACAAAATGTTAAAAGTTTACAAAAAATTTCGATTTCCAATTTGGGGCTACTTATTATAATCGATAGTTTTAGAATTTTTCAAACTACCGATTGTGATTGTACAAAATGCTAAAAATTTACAAAAAAATTCGATTTCCAATTTGGAGCTACTTATTATAATCGGTAGTTTTAGAATTTTTTGAACTACTGATTGTAATTGTACAAAATGTTAAAATTTTACAAAAAATTTCGATTTCCAATTTGGGGCTACATATTATAATCGGTAGTTTTAGAATTTCTTAAACTACCGAATGTTAAAATTTTACGAAAAATTTCAATTTCCAATTTGGGGCTACTTATTATAATCGGTAGTTTTAGAATTTGTCAAACCACCGATTGTGATTGTACAAAATGTTAAAATTTTACAAAAAAATTCGATTTCCAATTTGGGGCTACTTATTATA